>JAQQZZ010007195.1:0-11733 GCA_030265115.1 Mopalia vespertina
CCACAATGCATCCTGCTACTTGAGATACCGCTGTAGGGCAATTACAAGATTTGAAGCCTTCTAACTCAGTAGCTAAGTAAGAGCACACATTTTTGGCCGATAATTTTCATTATTTCCTGTTCTATATGCCTGTTCCTTATTCGTGTCAGCCCCCCTGGTGCCCAATATTAAAAACCAGTGAAGTACTATTGTACGGCATACTGGACTGAGTAAGTGTACAAATGTTTGGCCGATAATTTTCATTATTTCCTGTTCTATATGCCTGGCATACTGGACTGAGTAAGAGCACACATTTGTGGCGTTTTATTCGTATTATTTCACGCTATATATGTGCCTGTTTAAAACGTATCGGGAACTGGACTGGAAATTGATTAGAAACGAATCGGGGTACTGTTCTATAATCGCGTGTTCTCGGGCTACCTTCGACTATGAAAGGGCAACTTTTATCGCGGTGAGGATATTATAAGGTTTCTCCCCGGCTTTGCACCAAAGTCGTGAAACGCCTTCGATTCAGTAGGACATAAAAGATAAAACAACATGAGCTAAATAAAACATATACAATGGAGTGTAAAAATAAGTCAGTCCGTTGCATGAGCTGAAGATGAGGTATAGTATAGACATTCAACATTCTTTATCCCAGTTTAATCCGGCATTAGGTTGGCTCCGACATGTTAGAAGAGTATGTGGCTATAACCATGTTTATCTCTTTAAACTTATATATTCAATTATGAATACCATTAAAAAGAGTAAATTATGATGATTCCGATTGTAGTTATCAATTGAGTTTGTGTATTCTGGGCATGTATGCCCCGGAAAATTGAATTCACGGCAAAGTTCAATTACTTTTAATAGGCCCATAGTTTTGGTGTGCTTGAATTAAACTGCATTTTGGGTAATTGGAAGCTCCCGGCCAAAACGTTTGTTTCGCTTTGCCTGTTTTTGTTATGTTAATGTTTTTGTTTTTGGAAGCTTTTGATATTTAATGATATTTTCTTTCCTGTTTTTTTTTTTTTTAATTATTGAAGAAAACAGAATGTAAGAATTGTTCATTTTTTTAGTGCATTTTATAATAAATTAAATTGGCAGCCATCGGCCACCATAAAGCTCCCTTTCAAGTTTCAACCGACCGCGTCAATATAGGGTAAAAGCGATTGCAAGTATCGATTAATACAATTGTACTGTGCGACGTATCTCTTTAAGTGATTGTAGCCACAATACATATTCACTTATAACTGTAAACTGGTCTTTTGTGATAAATACCGTGACCTCATTTCAATTAAAGGCCAACATTTCTTTGACAGATTTGTATTTTTTGTCTCACGTCTCCACCAGGAAAAGGTTGTTAATGATGTGCGATATGTCGATTTCTGTAACAGGTGTGAAATTTGCCTGATTGACAGACAATATGTTAATGTCAAAAGAGGTGGGCAGATAATGTAGACAGTCATACAGAACACCAATTTCAGTGTTAGCTGCTACTATTGTGGGCTTACTTCGTGAAATTTTCATGCTGGAATATTCTTATTTGTTTAAAAGAGATACAAGATTTTGAGCCTATCGAAAGGCGACTTTGGATTATCGAGGCTAATGTGCATTAACTCCAGCCGTATTGCTTCGCACTAAGATGTTTTCAGTTTCAATATCTGGTAGATCCACGTACATTATTGTTTGGACGTGTTTTCTAAATCAATTGTTGCGAGGAGTGTCAGGACAGTTCCCATCGGTGTGTGTTCTCAACGCTACGCGATCAGGTGTCTGCTGTCCGGAGTGGTCAAAGGAAGGTAATCCGGTGGTCCTATATATTTTAATTTTATTTTATTCCGCTTTATTGTCCACCACTACTTAGTACTATAGTGGGGGGACTTAGAAATGCTACTCGGCGTCCGTCCGTCACAACTGTTTGTGAACACGCTAGCTTGAAAACAATTTCACCGATCAACTTCAAACTGGGTATGTAGCTTCCTCCTGTTAAGACGGCGGATGGGATTACATTTCACCAAATTCCGTAAAACAGAATGGCCGTTATTACATAATTTAAGAATATTCATGCCTGTACATGTATGTGTTGTGAACACGATAAGTAGAGAATAAATTCACGGATTAACTTTAAACTATGAAGATAGCTCCCTGCCTTTAAGCAATGAATCGGACTAAATTTCACCAAGTTCCGTAAAACAAGATGGCCGTCATTTTTGTTACATTATTTTACAATATTCATTACTGTATATATGTTATGAACACTATAACTCTAACAAATTCACGGATTAAATTGAAATTAAAAATATTGTCTCGTCCTATAGACAACAGATGGGATTGAATTTCATCAAATTCCGTTAAACAAAATGACCACCATAGCATAATTTTACAATTATCATGTCTGTATATGTTGTTAACACGATACCTCTGCAATAAATTTTCAGATTAATTTGAAACTAGAAATATAGTCTCCTCTTGTTAAGACAACAGATGGGATTGAATTTAATCAAATTGCGTAAAACAAAATGGCCGCCAATGCATCCTTTTACAATATTTACGCCTCTGTGTTCTGAACATGATAATTTTGAGATCAAATTCACATTAACTTGAAACCTGGAAGTTAGCTTCTTATATACTACTAAAACATAGGATAAGATTGCATTTCATCAAATTGCGCAAAGCAATATGGTCCCCATTGCATAATTTTTCAATATTCACACCTACATGATAATTTTGAGAACAAATTATCTGAATAACTTGAAACTTTTATGATAGCTTCTCCCCATTAAGACAAATCAGTGGATTTCATTTCTCCAAATTCCGCAAAACAAAATGGCAGCCATTGAATTATTTATATATATTTCAAACTTGGAAAATAGTTTCCTCCATTTAAGAAACCGATTGGATTGCATTTCATTTCTTTCCGCAAACCAAAATGGCCATCACTCAAATTCAGATATTAACTTCAAATTTTGCTTTTTCAGAACAGGGCTTCCCTCATGGTTATGAAAACTTAATTCAGCAGGACCTATCTTTAGGTTTCCTAACTTGTTCGCAGTTTTCATCTAATTTTGCTACTGATTTTGATAATTTTGTCATCCGATAATCAATGAAGTTTGCATTTTAAAGCAATTTTGCTTTATTTTTCGCCAAAGCACATTATGTATTTAAAAATCAGCAAACCAGGGGAAAATGCAAATGTTAGGTTACCTCACAAAATTTTAAAGGACCAATTTTGAGGTTATACCGGAAAAGATAACAGTACAGGCCTGCATAAATGTGGTTGTATTTCACAAGGTTTCACAAATATGGCCGACATGCATATCGCACCAAAATGGTGTTAAACACCATAACTTTTACTCTTTGGTTCTTTGAAGAAAAAATTAGTTCCTAAACAAAAGTAGGAAACGGTTATTTGACTGGGATTATGTGCATATTTTTAAAAAAAAAATGTCTATAGAGGTGGATCTGCTAGCTACACTGCTTGTTTAGGTTAAAAGCCCTGATTTTTCTGTACTTTTTAATTACATTGTACGTGAGGTTGTTCTCATTAATTTGCAACTATATAGACCAGGATTAATTGAATCAAGTGGGCAAACAATTTCACTCGTTTCCTAGTGGGCATACCTGTAAAGTTAGTCAGAATATCTCCAGTTGATCTTTCACAAACTCAACTATTAACATCTGGGCACTCCTTGTTTTCTAAAAAATCTGCTCTCGGCGAAGTTCTGATTAAATCGCAGCACTTCGATCCTTAAAAGTATTGTACCCTAAACGGGTAGTTAAGCTGGAGAATAATCTCAACTTGAGACATCATTTTTACGAATAATTTTTTAAAAACTCAATTTAGACTCTAAATTCTAATGTTTAAGTATGATAAAAAATAATTAGTTGGGCATTAACAAATGAAAAATATTCAATATAGCACTAAAAACCTGAATTTTTTCAGTAAAAAACTCAAAATTTGGATGTCTATGAACCCCTTCAGGGTTGAATCTACATTCGGTTAAAACATGATAATATTTTACTGAAAAGCACAGGATGATCAAAAAAGTGTTCTGCTGAAATTCAATTTTGACAATTGTCAGGTGATCAATCAGTTTGATCAATGACTATTTCGAGGTCTGGTTTCCCTAGTCTCTCCCTTTCTCAAGTTTGTCACTGCCTTTCTCTTGGGTACCAATACACCTATGGAAGCTGTATAATGGTGTGTAACTTCTAAATATGGGAAATTATTTTGGTCTGCGAAACATTTTAAAATCAATCTGTGATGATGATCAGTCTGGAAAAGTCACTTCATTTAAATCGGTTAATGTTGAATTTTAATAAGTAATCAATCACCTATCACCAACCTTTATTTCCATCCCTGTTGCCATGTTTACAGTGTACAGGTAGATTAGTGTATTCTGTTAATATTGATTTGTGATTATTGCTGCCTCATGATAACTGACTGAATATGTGCCAAGCTGTTAATCCCCCATTGACACTGTTGATAGACTCTCTGTCAGACATTCAGTGTCACATGTGCTAGTGTTTCATTAATCTCCTTTACCAATTAGACATGCAGCTTTTTTCAGTAGTTCCATACAATTCAAATAATGGCTAAGAGAATGAGCCACTGATTGGAGAGTTCCTGGAAGCTCAACATACAAGTACACATGTCTGTTTTCTTAAATTTCAGACTATTACAAACTGCCGTGTCCCTATCTTTAACCCTGGGAGACCCAACCCTGCTTAAAATAACATGAAAATTATAAACTCTTGGTAGATGAAGGAGGTGCGTAGCCATGTTTATGCAATCTCTAGTCGATAGGGGTCAGTAGTAGACAGCGACCAGTAGGGTCGTATGAGGGGCTAAAGTGGCTAAAAAAAATTGTTTTAGATATCTAAAAATACCTGGCGGAATGAGGCTGGCCCTGAAACGCTGGGTGTCACATATGACCCCCAGGGCCTCCCAGGGTTAATATAACATATTTAAGTGTCTTTCCTTCTAGTTAAATGTTCAGTCTTTTCCATGTCTGGTTTCGACATGCAGTTTTCTAAAAATGGTTGAAATGACAGGTAGAAATTCTAAATTTTAACATGGACAAGATAAGAAGGAAAATTTTGAAAGGCAAAACTTCTCAAAATAGATATCTATGACAGGCAGATTTCCAATCGGAGCTGAGACACTATCCCTGGCTAAAGGGTATTTTTCTTTTTTTAGTTGCATTGCGGTCTTTATTTAGCATTGGAGGAAGATTAACTTTCCAACATTTTCAAAACACCTCATGCTTTATGGTTGTGAAAGTGTCCATTATTTTTGGAAAACACTGTCATATAAGTGACACACCCTTTAGCAAGCAATCAATGAATCAATCATTCTTTCTGTGTTACAAACATTTTGTGAATGGCTTTGTTACATATATATCACATGTTAAAGCAAATTATTGTTCATGTAGATCTAAAGAGAGGCTGATTGATGTCCAAACTAATATTTTCCTTCTCTTCCTCTGTCTGACAGGCAGCCCTATACACAAACACTACCTTATCTGTTGGTCACCCCCTCCCTCCCTTTATGGTTGAATGGTTGGTAAGCTCCCCCTGCATGTAGCCACATGTTCACAGTTACATAGTGTTACCCCTCTATGACTTACCATGCATTATGACCAAAGCTTGTTTCATAGACCAGCTCTCTGATAGCCTGTATGATTTACCTTTCCTGGCAGGGGAGTTATTGGTCATCTGAAGACCGTTTACGTAGGAATGCCCAGGATTACAGGTACTGGGATGCGATCATCGTAATACGGGCCTGTCATCGGTGATAACCCATGAAATTGTTGCTATAACTCATCAAAATTTTGAGACCATTCTATATATATATGTTGATAACTGATCAAACCCACAGCTAGTTAAATCCCTTAGCATGAAATAGTGACTCATACTGAATGATACAAACAACATGAAATAGTGATTTTTTAATGTTGTATATTTGGATTGAAACCATCACACTGTATTTGACTTAATATCTGGTTCTCTGACTTTAAGGCTAGTCATACTGGCTTGCCTTGGGAAACCTTCCAACAGAGCGGAACATTTCCCATTTTATGCCTGTTTTAAGGTGCATTCTCATGATGCGAGTTTTTGGTAATGATTTCAGGGAATTCACCTTATTTGCCGGGTTTGATTGGTCAACGGTTTTGTATGTTCTTCTCTACCAATCAGAATGCAGCAAATAAGTGAAAACCCCTTAAAGTCATTACAACAAATCGTATTTATAATTGCACCTTTAGTATAACTATGTAGAAGTACATGTATGCAGTGTCTAATCTAGGCTTGGAAATCTGCCTGTCATAAATCCCTTGAGGAATTTTGCCAGCCAAAATTTTCCATTTTCTTATCTTCCCCATGATAAAATTCAGAATTTCTACCTGTCATTTTAACCATTTTTAGAAATCTGCCTGTCGAAAATGACAGGGGGCTGGGTCTCTAGCTAAGATAATGCGTGTACATGTATGCCATGTTCATGTTTGGGAGAATCAGATACCCTACGTTTGGCGTAAAACACTAATCAATCCATCTTTATGACAGTCCAAGCTTAGTCATGAGAATTTGTGCTGGTGACCTAGTCACCTGATGTAGATTAATTTTAAAAGCAGGCTTTTTCCCGCAGAACCTTTAAATCAGTTGCATTTGCCGCTGCTTTGCTGATTTTAATATACATAAATGAGCATTTATGAAAAATAAAGCAAAATTGCTTTATTATACAAACTTCATTGATGAGCGGATTGACACAATTTATCAAAATCAGTAGCAAAATGCAAATTTAGACGAACACTGCAAACAATTTGGGAAACCTATAAATTGGTCCTCCTAAAATAAGTTTACATAACCATAGGAAGACCCCGTCTGGTCCATTCTGCACAGGCCTGTCTAGGTTGAAACATTTGACTTAAGACCATTCAACTAAGCAGACCTGTGCTGTTAGGGAGAACTCATGACCTTCAGAGTTAGGCACCGAATCGCCAGCAGTAAATGCTGGCCACCTAGACCTGTTAATCCTTTAGCCCACCTGCTAAAATCTTTTTTTAAAATTTTAAAAAATTTAAAAATTTTAAAACATCAGCAGGGTGATCACTATCCATGTTCACCCTCAATCGACTTTGCCTGGTAAATGGCTCACGTAAGTTTAAAACTACATCAGGATTAAATCCGTGTCAGTCTCTACTGCCGTCCACCCATCCAATTTATCTGCAGGTATTTCCTTCTCCTTAGTGGGACAGAACATTGACATATGAACTGTTGGCAGAATATCTACAAATCCTTCAAATTGGTCTTCCTCGTCATTGGATTCACTTAACAAACGTGCAAACTCGGCCGCCATTTTGGCTGGCTGACTGACAGCAGACACCACTTTGAAAATCAAAGCGCTTCAAATGCCTCCTTTCGGTTTCCTGTCCAATGAATTTTATAAGTATCAATTTGATTGGGTTTCTATAAAACTCATAACCAATCAGAAACAGTTTTTTAAACCTAGACTGGGAAATCCCCTCGCGATCATGCTCTAAAAACTTGACCTAGATAAATCGACTATTGTCCTGATAGGCACTGGCTGTCTATAGTGTAAACACGACTAGTCGCTATACGCACTCTAAGGGTTAATAGTCACCTACATGTTTTGATGGCTGCTGTCCTGGGTTGAGTGATTGCTAATCCTACTTTGGTGTGCCGCTCTCAGGTGAGAGTATGGCTGTCACTCAATGTGGCTCTGGCAGTGTATTGGGTGGTTTTAACTATGTTGCTTCCTGGTTTATAAGTCGTATAAGTGAAATACCCATGAACAACGTCAAGTCCCAATGAAGCAAACGAACCTAACTTTACATTATTGCAGTACTACCGCACTTTTCCTATAGTCATGTACCCAGCAGGCTTGGGCTATATGTTACCAAGTGTGTTCTGAGTTTATTCTATGCTGTCATTTTTGTTTATTATTTACATTACCTTCATATATCGTTAAAAGGACCCTTAATATGGACATTCAGTACCAATCTATTCATACAGTTTTGGTAGGTGTGTAATTTTACATTTCCGCCACAATTCGATACTTACATGTATCTCGATATTGACCTCATGACACAATCCATACGGTTTGTCTTGATTCAGGATTCACATGTAAAAAAATTATAACTGATTGGTTGGTTTGGTTTATTGATTGTTCTTTAAAATAAAATCATAAGAGCATTCAAATAAATATATATATTTTTCATACCTCCACCAGGATTCAAACTCAGGTCTCTGGATAGCAGGGCCACAATTATGTGGTATCACAATACACTTTTGTTTGGTTTGTTTGATTTGGGTTTAACGTCGTACTCAAGGGTATTTCACTTATATCACGACGTGCCAGCCCAATGGGTGAAGGAAACCAGAGCTATATAATATCAATCGTATCGTTGCCAAAGATATCTGGATGCATCAGGGGTATTGTTACACCCCTACTGTCTATACACAGATAATGTGAACACAATTCATGTTTTCAAGTTGTTAAACGAATCTCGGCTGATTACCACTACCAGGCCTGTGCTGTTGGGGAGAACGGACAGAACAGGGTTTCCCCATGATTATGGAAATTAAATTTCAGGGGACCGATTTATAGGTTTCCCAAATTGTTTGCAACTAGTCTAAATTTGCATTTCACTTGTGATTTTGACCTATTTTATACTATTGGAAACTATTTAATCCAATATGATTCGCTTTCAGATTTTGAATTGTGCAGCCAATTAAAAATAAACACTTGCAACTACCTAATAATTCACTGACCAAATCTACCTGTTTCTTTTTGTTCTCAGGTATGAACATGGACACATTACATGTGGATCCAAGAAAACAAGAACTCCTTGAAGCCAGGCTGTCTGGAAATAGAGTAAGAAATTTATATGTTTTCTTCTTCTACATGTAGTTTATAAATTTTCTCTAGTGGCCGCCCTCTGGCTAAGGGAAGTTTGTTTGAAGAGTAGCAATGCTGTCTTTATTTAGCACTGGAGGAAAATTAACTTTCCAACATTATGGAAGCGCTTCTGGGGCAGATTCCATAAAGCATTTTCTGACTTAAGCCAAAATACTAAATTTGATATTTTTGTCATTTGCTTAAACTAAGTTTCAAAGAAATACCTGTAATTGTGACTTATTTACTTTATGATAATTCTGCTAAAATATTAAGTGTTAAAATTCAAAACTGAGAAATGTGACAGTCTTTAAACATATTTACTTAAGTATAAAACTGCTTTGTGGAATCGTGGCCAGATCTTGGTTGTGGTAGCGTCAATTATTGTTGGAATACATCGTCGTCATATTAGTGAAATACCCTTAAGCATGGCGAAAAACACCAATCAATCAATCAACATGTAATAACAATACATTTCGTCAAGCTATTCATGATATAGGCTGGGTGGCGGAGTGGTCTAGGTGGCCAGCATTTACTGCTGACCATTCAGGACTAACTCTAACGGTCGTGGGTTCGATTCCCGGACGGGTTTCAACCTACACAATTTTCTGAACTAAAATCTTTTCAAACTAAGAAAGCTTTATAAATAACTTCAAAGATAATATTTCAAAGAATAACATCTTTGACATATTACACACTTTCTCCTAATAGCACGTCGGTGATTGTGTGTCGGCGATTTAGATTCGCTTGTCTTGGACGCTGGCATCAAGATCATCGAATACGGACAGAGAACAGCCGGAGAGCCAGCACAATCTTCACGGAAAATTGACCAATACTTTATGTCCATCTTTTGTATCAGTTAATAAGATTTTAGTTTCTCAAGTCCAGAATATTTGGTGATTGCAATTCTGTCTTTCGACTCGATGGTTTACCAATATGTGGGTGATAGAGGTCAAGTTAGCAGAAAATTGACTGAAATACAATTGTTTGACTCTCTAGATTGAGCCAAAGTCACGAATGACCATCTAATCGGTCAGAAGAACCAGAGTTAGATTGATTTTACTGACAAAAAACTGGGCAAGCTTTGAATCCACACGTGGCTATATTTACATCGAGCATATTAAAAAATTACCAACAAACCTGGACTCATTGAAGAGTTCTTCGGGTAGTTCAGGGATACTCGTCCACCACACTTATTATAAAAAAAGTCCAATGTCGTGCAGATTTCAACACCTTATTTCGTACGTCTTTTAATAATTACTTATTAACTTCGTATCGAAGCTTTGCTGATTTCAATATATTTGATATAACTATGTCTGAACTTCGATTAGTGTCAATGGTAATACATATCCTAGATGGTTATTTTCGAACATAAACAAAAGTTTTAAATGGTTTGATCTTAATGTTGCAATTTCTACAAACAAATAACGCCTTAATCGTAACATCTATATAACCAACAAGTTTCAAAATACCCTCGCATCTCTGTGTCATTTTAATTTCTGTGATTTGTCGGTTAAGAATATCTCAAGGCGATAATACAGAGAGTATTAGTGTCAAAAATAATTGTGATATATCATGTAAACACTGCTGTCTTGTCACTCTCCGATCTGCCCTGTAAATGTATCGAACAAGATACATTTATTATATATGTCTAACATCTAAAAGTCTCAGAGTTTAATCTTAACGACACAATGACCCATCTATCCAAATACGACCCTGTTCAGACCAGAATTCAATGTATTCTTGCAATAGGGAGCTCTTAAATACGTGACAGCTCCATGATAAAACATCTCCGTACATTTATTGGTAGATGGGTACGGGATAGGACAGGCTTAAGCTTAATTGAGTCTTTCACCGAGCATTCCATGACGATGCTTGTAATTGATCAATTTAACGGTATGGATTGATAACATCTGAAATACAGTTAAACCAGCGGCTGTTGTTAGCTCTAGACACCTTAATGGTGTAACGAGAATATACGGCGACCTGCACAGACTCTAACGGCCAAATATCAATTTAATTCACCAAAAAGCAGTCAGACACGATGACACATTCTGGTTAAAATATACGAGAGGGAGCATGTCTTATAACATTAAAAAAGCACTTGTTAACATATAAGTTGGGAATGAAAGGCTACCGATGTACACTAAGTGTTAGGGGCATCATATTGAATGTTGTTTTCAATAGAGGCTCCACACTAAGGGGAATTCCCCATTGAATTTAAATTTCGCGGCACTGTATTCCGGTATGGTTCTTACGTTTTTTAAAGATATATCTGAGGTCTAAAAAATATATAATTATCTGCGCGTCGCGTTAGAAAGCCACGATAGGTGCTTTGAATGGAAATATCTCGTATTTTATCCAAAGATACAACGCGGTTCGTACTAAAGATCTGAACCTGCCAAATGCACCATTAAGCTTTATTGAAAGGTGTAGATTGTGGTGCCATCAATATGGGAAATTCCCAACTAAATGCTTTTTAAATGTATGCTAAAGATGTTTAGTGCACATGTGTGAATTTATTATATATGTCAACACTGTAAAGATGTCTTATTCTCTAAAAGTTAAAGATCACATACGCCATGATCTTTAAAACTGTATAAAATACCAGTTTACATGTCCTGGTTGTAAAGTTTAATATATGCGGAAAACTATAAGATGCTTAACACAAATGATACAGAAGCATTTTTGTTATGAGATAAGTGAAATTTACAACAGTATGTAAAATTCTGAAAATTTGCAGTATTTATATAATTTTTAATGTTACCTTCAGCAACTGATAAATGTCCGATAAATAATAATATAATTTTGTCATAATAGCTACCTATGTTATC
>JAQQZZ010007206.1:0-11733 GCA_030265115.1 Mopalia vespertina
AAATAAAAGTTTATTTTACATATGTAGAATTCTATTCAACATATGTAAAATTCTTTTCAACATATGTGAAATTCTTTTTCACATAAGTAAAATTAAACACAAAACCCTAACTATTCAAATATGTGAAAAATAATTTCACTTATGTTGAATAAACTTTTATTTTACATATGTACAAAAGAGTTCCACTTCTCGAAACTACTGAGAACGATTTCTCCCCAAAACAAGGGACTGTATTCAACCTTCATTTTTGCTCCTATCGTCTTGTGTAGACTTTCAGGACGAATGCAAAAACGATAGGATTATATTCCACTTAGAATACAACAACAACAAAGCAAAGCGCAGACTGCCCAAAGTCGAATAGTGACTTACACTCGCATATATTTATAGTCTAACAACGGTTGAAACACAAAACCATACTTTCTATTTTGAAAAATGCCAATTACGGTGACATATAAATGTGAGTATTATATCCGGCGACAGGTTTATTCTCAGTTTTTTTTATTGTAGTCTACATCAGTTTATTTTCCCGATGAATCAGACGAAGTAATGCTCACAACGGAATCTGTCGCAGTTGTAAGCCTATTAAAGAAATGTAGCTGAAATGAGGATGGATGTGCTTCTGATCAGATTGTAGTTTTGGAGCAAATTTATTGCCGCCAAATCGAAAAGGTGGGGAAGAAGTCTGTATTTGTTGGCTTGGATGCTTTTATTTCACATAAGTGAAAAATATTTCCACATATGTTGAATTAAGGTTTATTTTACATATGTGAAATTCTTTTTCACATATGTATAAATAAAAGAATTCTTTTTCACGTATGTAAAATAAAGTCATTTATTTTACATATGTGAAAAAGAATTTCAAATATATGAAAAAGAATTCAACATATTTAGATAAAGGATAGACGTGATAAAACGGCATGCCATACTTAACGGTGAACTTATTTAACGATAACGATGTATAGGGTAATCTCATAGCTTTTGACATATGTTTGTTTTTGCTTTGGTGTAGAAAGTTATCTGTTATTAGTGCATTGCCTTAAAATAATAGGATCCTTAAAATACCCATTGATTATTTAATCTGATAATGAACACATGAAAGCTGGCTGTCTAATTGAAAATGACATATAGTGTCAAACGCATTACGGTTAAACCACGGCTGGAACCATCTACCCTGGATAATCTAATCATCACTACTAATAGTACCCGGGACTGACTCGGCTGCTACATGTACCATATCATTGAGAGTATTCACAGGAGATGTTATAATGTCAGCGCCGCCATTTAGACGAGACTCGCTGAACACATGTTTTCACTAATGGATATGGTGATAGGAATTATTAACATTGATTTGTCAATATCTCATCCACATACGATATCATGGTGAACGCGATTATTTTATCAAAAACAACAGAACCAACACGTTGGTCATAAATATAATTGAATGAACCTCACAATCCAGGTATTAATCGTAAATTTATTTGTTTGATGTTTAATGTCGTATCCAATGACATATACTTCTTAATATCACTGTCTTGCATTGCAGTCGTTTGGTTAGCACAATATATAGGGCGAGTTCCTTCATCAGCCTCAACCCGTGTCAGAGGCTGGAAATTGAACCGCGGCTATCGCCGGCTTCTCACAGCATACATATGATGTTTCTCTAATTTTTGTTTTAAATACCACAGACAAAATAATCTAACGTTTTCACACGAGTTAACATGAGATGTGCAAAAATAAAATTGAAAACCGCCAAAAAAAGAAATGTTGTATGTAGGATAAATACTAGTCATTGTGTTTAGTATAGCTAAATGAATCAGAGAAAAATCAGATATATGTTTTGAGAGGCCGGCGATAACTGCGGATCAATTTCCAACCTCTGACACGGATTAAGATAAGCAGGGCTAAGACGATGGAAATACCCATATACATTGTGCTATCAACTGGTGAGAAACCAACAAGAAACATCATGAAAACCAAACCGCCAGCTCTGTGGTCCAAATTAAAATTTTGGAATTTGGGTTTGAGTTAATGCCGGACCTGTTCCTAAAGCGCAACCCTGAAAACAAACCTTATACTAAACCGAACTCTCATCCTAACCCGAACCTATAACTAATCCAAACTGTAAAGATAACACTTACAATAAATTTATATCTTACTTGACCGAGAGATATTGACATTGGTCAAGTTGTCAGAGCCAGCAATACTGGTTGAGTTGTGTTTGATTACACTAAGACGTATAGATCATTTCAATAGTATTACATATGAAACACCGATTCTACACAACTAAACAATTCCTTCTCAGCTGGGCTGATTAACTTACCTGAGCGGCAAGGGACGTGAAGGGATCATTCATCAATTGCCAGCAGTATTCTCTCAGACGTTCTCGCCGAGAAGATCCGAACTTCAGCGATCTACTTTGTACAGTAAAATAATTCTCAAACTCAATTAGTTTCTTATAATTGTCCAGTGCCATCCAATATTTATTGTGACAACACTTACTGAGATCTGTTTGACCAACTCCCCAAAATTCCATCTCTTTCTGGTACAGACTTGCACAGACACATTGAGGCATGTGTAGTTCACCCGTCTGATAGTAACATAATATAGTCTGGAAAACATCCGCGTGGCGCTCAAAGAAATATTCTTGACGTCCGTTGATAAAACTGGCTGGTGTTGACTGAAGTCTGGCTCCCATTGCTTGGGACATTGCATTAAACGTTTGCTGACTAATCTCAAAGCGTCGACCGCTAACGTTGATTGAAATAGCATCCATGATTTACTTATTGGTATTGTTTTGAACAGAATAATGTTTTTAACTTGTATGTGCTGAAGCAGAGCAATGTCTTGGAAAACGCAATTCCGGTTTAGGTTCAACTGCTCTATGTCTGAACCTTAATGAAATATGTCCCTGTTGGAATCAGAAAAACATATTAGCGACATATACAAAGGAGAATTTGAACAGGCCTTGGAATTAAACGTAGCAATCGTCAATAATAGATATGGTTAACCTAGTCGCATCGACCACACAATAGACCAGAAGCACGTCGATTAACACATATGTCAATGCATTATTTCCAAAGCAATAGGCCTACTACGAGTTTGCATATCTAATTGACATCTTTATCTGCTTGTCCTGAAATTGTTCAATAATCCTATATATTTTAACCATGCTAATGTTTCTCGATAATGGTACGTAACCATAGCATTTGCGCGTGTATCAGTCGTCTATCAAGTACATTACCTGGTACACTCCATAGCTACACGATACATATAGAACACAATGTATTAAAAACAAAACACCATGAAAGCTTGTTCATCTGGCTCCGCAATTAATTAATGTTGGTTTTTGTAATCTCTTGCTGGGCCATATCGTGTTCTGCTGCGCGCTATTGGTCTAATGTGATGATATGGACGGATATCACTATTATGGAAAGACAAATGCTTTTGAAAAGGGATAGCGATGCTCTATTCGTCTGTTAGAGACAAGGTGTCTATTGTCCTGTAACTTGACCCCGACAGGCCTAACCTATACTTCCTATCCAACAAACGACAGTTATCCCCTAGATCGGGTTAAGTTACGTCCCACCTGTCGTTCATTACATGCGCAATGGTTTTTCTCGGGGTACATTTGATGGACGCTGCTAACTAGTTTGGAATTTGATTGGTCTATCCGTTAAGTTCAGTTTGATCTACGGCAGACGCAACTGATGATAGATCGTTGTGGCTACGTTAAATAAAATTGACAACATGACATCTATTTTCTATGCAAATATTGTGAATTGGGAATTTCAAAGGGGATATTCTGTTAGCCTAGTCTATGTTACACTTTACATGTCACATAATCATCGACTTCCTAGATTTACTGTCTTGTAGCTGAATCCAGAGGTTCTATCATAAAGTAATCAATTATAGCTCAGCAGTATACCCTACTTGCTTTTGGTCGATTTAGAATGACTTCCCGATTTAAACCGAGATTCGGCGGGACTGGGTCTCTCTCAGTTGGGAACCTCCCCTCTATGAGATTTCAACAACCAGGACAGAACGTTTTGGCGAGGTATGAGGCCATAGACATTTACTATTATCTTTATACAGAGGCAGGCCTTATTTTTTAAGATTTCATACAACTGGACGTCGTACCTCGTTGAAAGGCTGTCTGCATTCCCGGATTAGTGTAGTGCTTCAGTTTGCAATTAGCGTGTGCTCTTGGTTTTGAGGAAGCAGTTTATTTTATTTTGAATAAATTTTACCACTGAGCTCTTTACCAAATATGATGCCTTGATATTACTGCAACTCTCTCAATAACGTGGCTCCTTTTAATCCAAATCCGATTCGCCATGGAATCGGATTACCGAACGGCCATTTGATTGCCACAAACTGTCATCATTTTTAATGTACACAAAGACCAACCTACCCGCTGCTGTATCTACACTGATAATAACAGAAAAGTCTCACATTTTTTATCTTTTTATTATTCTTTTACTTTAAAGCCTAAAGCCTTTTGGGGTGTTCTAAACAGGACTAATAATGTAATATCATGCAGATAGCCAATTCCTAGAACAATGCCATCTCTACAATGAGCACCTGTACAATGCTTTGCTATCGATGTTAAGTGTCCTGACGTGTTGAAGCATTATCGTTACAGAAGCAGTATCGATTAGGAATAATTTATCTTTATTTTATTTTCATGTTTGTTTTATACATTGTGTTCATGGTTACGCCTTACCTTAAACTACTGTTCAAACTGAACTTCGCACACAATGGTTCAACAAAAGTCTACAGTCGTTTCAAAATTCAAACGAACCAATGACACAGAAAATCTGTGGTCTACTTTTAACAACGTGAAGTGAATCAAATAGTCTTAACAAATTGGTTTATTGAGTCGTGTCAACCGCACCCATCATGTGTTGCAATTGTAATTCATTCGATCATCTTACTGTCATTACCAGCATGTTTAATGACTCTTTTTATAGATATGTGTCTTTAATTAGCGCTAGTGGAAAATTTACTTTCTAACATTATTAAACACATCACGTTGTTTTATTGTGTAAGTGTCAGTTATTGTTAGACAACACTGCCATCATAGAAGTGAATTGCCCTCAAACACGCCGTAAAACACCAATCAATCAATCTAGATGGAAAACAGTAACAAGACCACCCCTGTACCTTGTTGTACTGAATACAAGGGTGGCATTTACTGGAGATATATGAGAAGTGATCACATTTGTAGATCTAAACATACATGCTTACCAAATCTTATTTTTCACATCGTCCTTAGGAAATGTTCGACACAAGTAGCGCTACCTCTTTTAGTTATTTGTATACAATCTTTGTCTAGTAGAATTTATTAATCCATTTTTAGGAGACCACCAATTAGACTTATGTCTCCTTTGCCTATATTTTCTAAGTTTAAAGCTTTTAACAATGCGTTATACAATGCCTGTGGTTGCCATATGCTATTTTTTTTTACATAAGCTCGACTGTTAACGTTTCCTTCTATTATGTGAATCCTACTTGCCTAACACGAAAGAACACAAGTAGACACTAATCTGTTTTTCTCCCAATTTTATTTGGTTTCACGCAAGGCTCATTCCTTGCTTCTCTTATGTTTGTCTGGTTCATTAATTAATTTCCAGAAGTATAAGAGTTTTCCAATATTTCAATGTTGAAAATAATTTAAACACATTTTAAGCAATATAAGGTGTTAGTGCTTTTGTGAGTCTTTGGAAAGAGACTTTAATAACATGATGCCATTGGAAATAGTCACTCAATGTACAGAAATGCCATTGTATAACGTCTTCTACCAAGCCTGTATTTATGGTTTAAATATAATTATATTCAAAATATATATAATATATGAGTTTATGGTCATTTGAAACTATAGATAGAGTAGAGAAGGTGCCCGATTTTTAAGGTGATGTAATGTCATGTCGTTAAATTTGTTCGAATAATGCTGATAATGATTGTTCTTAAGTCCACGGTATGGCAGATCTATCTGTTATCAGAAATAATGCTGATAATGATTGTTCTTAAGTCCACGGTATGGCAGATCTATCTCTTATCAGAAATAATGCTGATAATGTTTGTTCTTAATTCCACGGTATGGCAGATCTATCTCTTGTCAGAGATAATGTAGAATAATGCTTTCCGGTTTGTCTGCCTACAACTAAATATGGCAACAAGCGTAAGAAATCTATCAAAAGCGTTTTTTTGTTGGTTTACATATTACGAATTTTATGAATTTTAACGTGATTATACATTTACTCTAGTACAAAAGTAGTGTTACACCTAAGAACGTAAGGCTAGCGTTGATATCAATAAAAAAGAGAGATTTTTATGCCATCAACAGCAGGGGCAGCGGAAGCAAATCCAAAGTGTGTGGTGGATGGGGGAGAGCTAGGATTCCAGGACAATTTAAGCGAGTGATCAGGTACCGAATAGGCGGCTAGGCTTCGGAACCTTTCATGGTCCTAGATCGTAAGTATCGGAACCTTTCATGTTCCTAGATCGTAGGCTTCTGAACCTCCCATGGTCCAAGATTATTTTCATCTTGTAGTTATCTCTTGATTTTTTTTTCTGTTGAATCTTCTTGATTCACAGTTTTTATTTTACTTGTATCATTTTTGTTTCCAACGTCATATCAATTTCTATAGTTTTCAGAGTTCGTTTTTCTTTCAAATCCTCGCGGTATCTTATTTCTTTCAAGTGTTTCTTTGTACCAAAGTTTCAAATTGTGATAAGTTATCCAATAATGTTTCTTCTTCCAGATGGTTTTTCTTTGCACGACACTTGTTGCCATGCGTTTTAGGCATGTTTTCAAATCATTTTTGATGAAGTAGACGAGGTAATTCTGTGGAACATCTTGATTCTTGTAGGAAAGTCTTAACATACTATTTATGTAATCTTGTACTGATTCGTCTTCACCTAAACTCAATAAATGCTTTGGTAACAACTGGTAGAGGGAGCTTGCCATTAAGTAGTCTACCCGTAAACAGTTGTGATGAATATTGCAGGTGAACTGTACAAACCTGCATGTTAATACTGAATATTTAAATGAATTATGCCAACATGTAATATATATTTATCGAACTTGGAAAGATGGTGCTGTTGTCTTGTCGTCTTCATTATTATTTCCGATCTTAGAGATTATACGTGATAACCAGAAATGAGTCTGGTTATAGTAACATTTAGACTACATGGACTTTAAGATTAGCTATGTTTGATTCGCCTTGTAAAATATTGTTCACCTTTAAATATGATGACGTCAACAATTATATCCTAAGAGGTCAGGACTTTTTTGTAAATCCATTTGTATGTCAACAAATATTTTCTGGACGGATGTTTTCTCTGCCTGGATGTTTCTCAAAACTACACTGCAAACAAAATTTGTCGTTTTACTGTCGTAAGTGGTGTAAATTGTAACAGCTATTTTTGCTGTAATATAAATATGTCTGTTTTCCATGGTAATTTTCATTTACTTATTGTATGTGTGCACTACTCTGATGTTGAATTACAGCCGTGAGTGTAAGTTCAATTAATCATCGACACTTACAACAATAGCCGGTGTAAAGTAATACACCCATATTTGCTGTAAAGTATTCATAGTGATTCCTTTGTTGATTTACATGTAACGACTGTAAATCAACACAGAGGCCCTGTTAGACTATAGACCATGCAGCTACTCTTTTTTTCTTTACAATCATGTGTGGCATGCATGTTTATTTTATTTTTAAATACATTTATATTTTGATAAATTACTCTTTCTTTTCTAAAGTAGTTTTGTTTAAATAAACTTAAGAAAAGTCTGCAAAATTTTGCAACCGGAAAAATCGAAGCTAAATTAGGGTGAGAGAACATCCTGCTGTTGTGGGTAGATAAAATAAATGCTAAATTCTGGAATAAGGAAAAACAAATCCAAATTAGGATGAGAGCACATCCTGCTGTTATGGGTAGATAGAAGCAGCTTCCTACTCCCTGGTGATCCCAGATCTGTAGTGAAACAAAGCTGATCGCAACGCGTATTATTGCACTATTATTTTGCTAGTATGTGCTTCTCATCGTTAGATGACAGTGACGCTGAGGGTGGTATCCTTCAACTATTGTGACATTGTGCTGGAACGTCATTATATGAATAAAGTTAACTTAAGTATGGTGTAAAACCCCAAACAATCATTTTTGATGTTAACTGATTCTATCTTAGTTCATTTTAAGTCTTTACAGTATGTCTTTGGAATTAACCTAACAAAAAAATTAAGTCCACTTCAATCAATAAGTTTCTCTGTAAAATTAATTACTAGGTGAATTAAAACGTTTAAAATGGATAGAAATAATAAATGGATTCTGGGGTTTAAATTTTCAGTTCAGGTTTACAGAAGAAATTGAATTAAATTAACATCTTGTAACTTTAAATTACCAGGATTAATTGCAAGTCCAATCTAAAGTTGAGTGTACATTCACATACAGTAAGTACATTGTGAATCATAGCTCTACACGCAGCCCATAAACAAATTTATTTTGTTTTGGTGACACCTATTTAAGAGCTCACACCCTTAGCAATACAACAATAGGTATATGTAACCTATTGTGAAATGGATGAGTCGGATTAATTTCCGACCAGAAGGTGAACTAAATGTGCTTGTTTGGGGTTCAGACATCCCACTAGAAGGACGCTTCTAGATGGTTGTGTCCCCCAGGTCAAGAATTAAATTAAAGAAAATAAAGCTTCGCTCATGTCGACAGCAGTTCCCGATCATTTTTGCATTTTTTCGAGCCCTGATTATGATTATGCTGTTCAATGGTGTATGCTTAGGCCACAAAGGCTAATGATGTAAAATTACTCACCAACAATGTGTCTTTACAGCGAGATCTTTTATAAATCAATTTACATCAACACTAGTGGTTTAACAAGTTAACATTTACTGTAAATTGACAGTCTGTTACTGTGTGTTTTCGGAATCATTTAATGCAAATGGTTACCTATTTGCCAGCAGTTTTTGATATAAAAATACATCAGTACTTATTACAGTGTAAGTGTGTAATAGCAGACCAGGATATATATGTTGATAATATTTGGGATAATCACAATATACTAGTAAACAATAAACCTTTTTTCTACAAATCGTTGGCTGAAGGTGCCTTTTCTTTATCAGAGATATTATTGACGGGAATGGGAAGTTTATTAATTATATATCATGTATAAGGTACGAACTATTTTTTTTGATTATCTAGGAGTCTGCAGAGCAGTGACAGCATATGCCCATATGTTCAATATCTGCACATATGACTAATTTTACCAACTGGTCTAAAGGTGTTATTCAAATGAGAGAAGGGTTGTAGAGATATGTATAACATAATAAGCTGGAAATCTATGGTGGGCGAAGTGCGTCAAAAGTCGACACTATATTACGTGAGTGTTTAAAAATAACTAGGTGATTAACCAGCCAATCAAATCGCCTAGTTTCAAAGAAAAACATTTTTTTAATTTATTTTTTCACGCTACAATTTTGTCTCAAGTCAATCTATGTTATCTTAGGCGAGCTTGTTCAAAAGAACGTATCAGGCATTTTTTGTCATGTTTATTGTTCCATATGACGTTTCCTCAAATTATTTGACGTGCAAGATTATGTTTTCGTCAAGTAACGTAGCACACCCGGAAACGTCAGGTATCGATTTATTAATGTATCAAAGTACACACGAAACGTCTTGTTCTTAACCAACTAATCACAGGTAAGGAGCAAACACTTTCTTGCACATTATACGCTCACCGGAGGTCTTGACCTTCACGTTGTTAAGGACGACACGTTTCCGGTGTGCTATGTTACATGGCACAAACCTAATCATACACGTCTAATAATTTGGAACAATATACATGACAAAAACATTTCTGACGCGTACATTTCGACCAAGGTCAGGTAGGTTAACATAAATTGACGTGAAATAAAAAGTGTAACGTGTTTTTCTTTGCAACCAGGCGACTTGATTGGCTGGCTAAACACCTAGTCATTTTTAAACACTCACGTAATATAGTGTCGGCTTAATCCTTACATCAATCAAAATGGTCATCCTCCAGAAGATTGGGAAGATATATACTAGGCTCGACATCCCTTATAACTTCTCTCGCAACACTAAATTACAATGGTTCCAATACAGAATTAATCACCGTATTTTAGAAACAAATGTGAATTTGTGCAAAATAAAAATTCAAAGTGAAGAATTATGTATTTTTGCAAATCGAAAGCGGCAACTTTGAGCCAAAAATTAAAAGTTGAAATTTTTCAAAATATATAGAATGATTAGCTTAAACAGATCTGATAATTTATTAAAATATATAGAATGATTAGCTTAAACAGATCTGATAATTTATTAAAATATATAGAGTGATTAGCTTAAACAGATCTGATAATTTATTAAAATATATTGAGTGATTAGCTTAAACTCATCTGATAATTTATCAAAATATATAGAATGATTAGCTTAAACAGATCTGATAATTTATTAAAATATATAGAGTGATTAGCTTAAACTCATCTGATAATTTATTAAAATATCTGTTATCGGTGAGTTACACAGAAACTACAGGCACAGTTTATATCGTTGGATTTATTTAAAATATTTCTTGCTCTCTTGAGTGACCCACGTGTAACTATACTGTATTCGTATTTACGAGAAATAACTGATAAGGGAGACAAGCAGATTTGTACAACATGTCAGTTGTAATACTACTTTGTTGTTTCTCTGCCAATCCATGTATCTATCATTGTAACGAAATACAAGGGCTCTATACACATTTCCAAATGTTTATACCTGGAAAAGATACATAAAATCATTTGGATATAAACAAGAACAAATACTTTCATCTGTTTTCAAACATCAACGTGAGTGACATTATTTTGACGATATGCACAAATGAAGTATAAAAATCGAAAGATGCTAACTTACGTTTACATTCTATAAACAGCTCTATTTAGATCACGATGTGTACATGTTTTTTTTGTTTGTGTATAGCTGCGGAGCGAACTTTTTAAATTTGACCGGTGATCTAACGACAGGATATTGATTTTCATTGGCAATGTACGTCTTTTAAGAGCTTGGCAAATATTCCAGATCATGTATGGATTGTGCGCTGTACCAATTATAGATTTGTCCAGTTCTAACTACTCGTAATCCACATAACTACATTGACAATGGGACCGCTTCCGTCTATATCTATTCCACAACAATAGAGCATCAATATTACTATATTCTGCAACTCTATGTCCATTGATTTTATCTACCTGGGTACAGTCTATCCTTTAGGAATCATTAGCGAATATAGACAAGCTCCAGGTTTAATCATGATAAACTGATGTATGTTCATGTTGTCTTACTATCCTGTATTCAGTTCACTTCTTGTGGAACAGAAGAAGAATATATGTTACCCTCCCACCTGTTTTGGATGTCATAGTAAAAATGTAAATGTCTACCCACTTTGTTATGTGTACTTTCAACAAAATACACCTTAATGATTTATAGGGTTATAACACTTATTCGTTTTTGTAAATGGTAGAATAAAATGGATTAAGCGATGGACTTAACAATTGCACGTTGATAGAAAAATTGCTGAATCATTCGATGTGGTAAGATAAGCAATCACACTACGGCATGCCCAGTATGCTGTACTAAAATGGGATGATGTGTTGTTATACTCAGGAATTATACCCAGAGGCAACATGTTGTTATACTCAGGAATTATACCTA
>JAQQZZ010007228.1:0-11732 GCA_030265115.1 Mopalia vespertina
ACTGAGCTGTGTTTACCATACCTATTTTTAACAGTCTGACCTTTGTAAAAATAGCATTGTGAAGGATACGGAAATCCTGATCTCTACATTCCGGAGACTTTACAGTTAATGAATGTAGAATGAAACGGCGTTTGCCTTATACTGTCACCGAATTCGATCAGCAAGTAAACAATCCGTTGCCCTGTCACGTGATAGTGACTGAGGTGATATCCGACTTTATAATGTATTATTAGGACAGCCGTACCAATTTATGGGATGTGGCTTCACAATAATACATGGACCGGAATTCCAGAAGTTTATAACATAAATATTTATGATGTTTGTTTGGATTGGACACATCTGTTAAATTTCTTGAATCCTGTCACGTTTTGTCAACATACAGGTACGTGGAGCGTAAATTTCGCTTGGAGTTTCTCAGAACGATGGAAACCATTAACAAATTCATTATAAGACAGGAGTGTCCAAAACTGAGAGCGGGTAAACCAAGGTGATTGGCAGAAAGTGGCTATTTGCAACAAACGAACACAGGGTCGATCAAATAAGATCATATGGTGTTAGTTTTGGGTTAATTAGAGCTAGAGGTGCAATGTTCATACTGGAGTGAATGTGTAAATAATGATTTATTAATTTGTGTACGTTTGGTTGTTAAAGATTTTGTACCCTTTCTTCTTACCAATCCCGTGTCGTCAGGTGATGATACCAGCAGGTCTTTTTGTCGCATCCTTATGAACCTTGACACGCTCTGGTGTCCCTTAACCGCTCTAAGAGCAAACCTCTTCTACACAGCTGTAACACATAACTAGTTTGTCTAAATGAATAAACCATAGGCCGGGGAATCTCATGTACCAACATTAACAGATAAGTGGTAGTCGCCAGATGCACTACTTTAGTGGATTGGTGTGTCTAGAGAGATTACCAGAGGTCTTTATGGTGTACTGAATGTTGAGTTAGAAAATGTGTTTGGTTCCAAAAACACCAGTGGTAAGTCAGTGGATGTCCTCGAGTCTACTCGAAAACCCTACCAGGCTATTTCAACAGGTGTATCTGGTGTTATTAAAACGTACTTTTACGTAAACAAATGCAATCGTTATCCAAAGGAAATTTTTCAATTGTTGACAGCATACCTTCCAATACAATAGTATTGTCATTATCAAGTTAACTTTTCATCTGCCTTCCATGTTTCGAAATTGTTCGTTAAAATTTGTTCGCATCACTGTAAATAAATTCTAAACGTAACTTGTCATTTTATTCAAATTCATCTAATCGTAAGGGAAGAGACTGATCGGTGAGGAATAGGACACAAGATGGGTATAAGGACAGAGAATGACGAAGTATTTTTAACTGCAGGTGTTTTATTATAAACGAAAATTATAATATTAAAGAAAAACACATATACGTTAAGAACAGTCGCTTTTATTAGGTAAACTAACTGACAATAAAGCCCAAACTCTATTACATAAACAGTCGAGACTCCGATACAGCATTTAATTATACTAATGAAATATCCAAAAGGAAGTGAACGTTTGGAGGAGCTACTTGACAAGGTAAATTAGGGAAAAGGCAAGTTACTCAGTTAAACTCACATGTGCGATTTTTCGAAATGCCTATATATATTCCACGCCATGTTACCGAAGTAAAACACCACTGCAATTCACATTAATGTTTTAAAGCGAAGAAGTCCAATCCATTCCAAGATAAGATAATCCGACATAGACGTTCGCCAATAAGAGTCAACACAGGTCGTTAATAACAATGAAAAAAATCATTACATTGTTGCTTAAGTCCAAAAACATTTAGATTAGAGTTAATTAAGAAGATTTAATGTGAGAATGGCTAATTTTCTTTTCTATAGCTGGTGCGACCTTGGGACATCAGTGTGTATCACTTAGACATATATCTCCGGTCTTAGCTGATGATAGCGTCAGTTTGTTTGATTAAAGGTTTGATTGGTCCAGCCTTAAGAAAGTCAAAGCCTCTCTGCATTCTAACATAGAATCGATTCTACTTCCTAAGTCAAGATATTGACCCCAAAGATACACCCGGGCCATCATGTTTTGAACTAAACTTCTTTCATTTGCTGATCCGTGGCAAATGTCGCCCCAAATATTGGCCGAAATTATATCTCGATGGCCTGGCCTGGCCTGGCGTACGAGAGTTGTTTTAGTCTCGTCCACAATAGAAACTCTCGCGATTATACGATTGAGCCTATCTGTTGTCCCTAAGACGGTTCTATTGTTTTTCTAACCGGTACTACTCTTGACTACAACGCCACCATTCTCTCTGTCACAAAAACAGTTCTACACATCAGTGTTGGACACATACCTAGTTAAAAGTCAAATAATTGTTAACTTAATATCTTATTCAACGCAAATTATATATGGCTTGCTTTTAAACTCGATTTTGAATAGTTATTTTTTAATTCAAAACTTAACGGGCAGACACTAAATTCCAATGCACAGTTTACGTTATTTGATTAATTCCGGATCACTTTCTTACCGAACCTGCTGCAACATTTTCTAAGACGGAAACCGTTTATCCTCCTCATCTTCGATTCTATTTCTAGTCTGGATGTCCTAACAAAAAATGAGCAAGTTGAGGAAGGTCACAAGTAAAAAATGCAAGTGATTCCTTATACGAATCATGTCTGATTTAACGTAATTTTGTGGGAACAGGCGACGAAATGGAGACCAGGTCTATCTACGCAAGATGCCACCAACGTCATGGGAAATCCTCACAGAAAATATAACTGAATAAAATTTCAACACAACATACAAAAAAACCACACAATCCAGTTTACCAATATCATTGTTTTTTCAAATGTCTTCCCTTATTTGCTTGTACTCTTTCATTGCAAAGAAGCTATTTTCATAGACAGTGGATTTACGTTCCCAATATCATGTCTTTACTCATAGGTTTTGTCCAAATGTTTTTGCCTATATTGTCCACGACTTGGTGTCTGTTCTTCGCTGGTTTATATTGATCCTTACTGGCTTCTCTGTTGAGATAAGTGATACCATAAGGAGTTAACAAGACTCCAAGTAACGGCGTCAAATGATTGATTGATTGATTGGGGTTTAAGGTCGTACTCAAGGGTATTTCACTTATATGACGACGTGCCAGCCCAATGGGTTACGGAAACCACCCTCAACACCACTGGCAACAAACAAAGACAAGACGGGACAAATACAGGACGCAATACAGACACCACAAACAGATCGGCTCCATGTTGCCCTTTAGCTCTGAGAGCACCAGTGCGGTGTCAGATGAAGATAGGCTAGGTCTCCCTGACACTGTAAGATGCTTAGTGGAAGCCTGAGAAGACTGTCCCTGGTTTAGTGAAACGTGGTTCCGATTAATAAATGTCAACTGGCTAAGCTATGGTGAATGTGTTCTTAACATCGTGTCACGAATTGAACTAGAATAACATGTAAACAAATAGATTGTGAACAAACAAACCCTAAATTTGAATCCAAGTTGACAAAACTGAGGATTCATTAGCCGAAGTAGGACCACAATAATACACACAGCCAGCTTTCGTTACGATTACCAACATTTAATGCATAACAGCATCAATATGACCAGTAGACTACTATAAGACCTACACTTTTATTGACCTAAACTCCAAACTAGCAACTTCGTTCTAGTTTGATGGATTAGATGGTAAATATGCCGACAAACTGCTAAATCAAATTGACATCGTTGGGAATTGGTTGAAGAATACAGGGTGAAATGTATTAACATTACACTAAACGAACAGATTACAACTGGCACGTTTGTGCGTTTTTCGCTACTGGAAGACCAGTGGTTTTCGGCAAGCTTTCAGGATTTCCCTCATATGAGTTTAAAGATATCTTATTTTTCTCAATCTTAGCACAACGGGTAAAGATTACTTTCAAATATTGAAAGTGACGATTGTTTGATAGGGGTCTAACGTCGTACTGAATGGTATTTCACTTTTACGACGACGGATTGTCCACTTCAGACTGTTCCCTGCCCAATTACTGTGGAAAACCCGGAGTAGGCCTAAACCCCGTAAAAACCACCCCCGCGATGGCCGGAGACACATCGTGTGACTCACTCATATCATGATCCCGTGAACGGTACATCGAAATAGGATTAGTAAGCGCACGTGCTAACCACTATAAGCCACGGCCCCTCTGAAGTGACTTAAGCTGTTCACAAACATAGCGATTTTAACATTATGGTAAATGGGGCTTACACAAAAAAATATTTTTTTCATACCGATATTTAAATGCCGCCTTCTCGAGGGCGGCTCAATGGCAAACACCCTCGGTTAATAGTCAGCAGAACATAGTGCTGGTGGCTCGCCAAAACTAAAAACTCGACATTGATATTCCTGAATAATTGTAAATCACTTTATATAACACGATATTTACAAGTTGTACACATAAAATGAAATTTAAAAATGTAAAAACTATGTATGTCCCTTCGGTTGATTTGTTTCTATTTTTGATGTTTACTGCCAAGGGTGAAATCTGTTTGAAATTTGTCTGTAAATAAAGACATTTGGAGAGATAAAGAACATGTTCACGCCACAGCGTAGCTGAAATACCGCTGAATGTGGCGTAAAACACCAATCAATCAATCGAAACGTTTGTATCGCAAAAACATATGCCAATATACATTGCAGCACGTTTCATGTTTGTTTCTAATATGCATTTATATAATTCAAACACAAAAAAAATGTGTTTTACTGGTATATATGCAGTACAACAAAGCACACACTGTTTTCATTCATATTCCCTGGTCAATGGGACAAAGAGCATGACCCAATCGGGCTACAATTTTTCGCTGCAGATCCACACCTGCCTGGTCAGTAAAAACTAGTGACGAGGTTTACTGTTTAAAATAACCCTATAGTAGCGCATATAAATATATAATAAAAACAACCTATTGAACTTCGATGTTTTATCGAGATATTATTTTGCGATACGAAAGTTCAAAGACCAGAAACAATTAGTTCGTGTAATCTCCCATTTACTTCAAGTTTTTGGAAAATACATGTCTCGTTTCAGTCTACACCTATTTTGAAACAAACAACTATAGTGCCGTCAGCTTGATATAGGCTAGATCCAGGTAACAGGGCCGTTGTCAGCATGAGTGAAGATGGGAGACTATAGCACAATAGGCGAGGGTTGCTAATTGACCCACGTTACACATTTTCAAATTTGTAAAACCCCGTTCACACGGTACGATTCAAAGTGTAGTATCGTCTGTATATATACAGAAGTTGTGTGTTTGGAGTTGAATACGATTCTATTCTCGCGAGAAAATAATTAAAGAACGTAACTTTGTTGTCATGATTACGAATTATCAAAATGGACACTTCCAGCGACGAAGAAACGCAACTTGCCGTATTACTTTGTTCTACAACCACGTCCCTACACCCGAGAAAAAAGATCAGTGTTGGTTCGGCGATGGATTTCGAACAGGCTCCTTGCCTGCTCACCATGCTCTTCTCAAATTATTGGTAGGGGAAGACTCACGTTCGTTAAAATATTTCTTGAGAATGCATAAAGTTACTTTTGATCAACTTTTATCAAAGTTAACTCCACGTATTGAAAAGAAATCCACACTGATGAGAGAAGCGATTCTGCTGCAGAGAAATAGGCTTTAACACTCCGTATTTAAGTCAGTGGTTGGTTAATGTTAACTGAGAAAATCAGCTCTGTCGACTTATTTATCATATTGCCATTACCCTTGCCGACAGTATGTTTGCAAGAAGAATGTCCGAATTATTAAAAGGAACAAACATATAAGCCCAATGTTCGGGCTAGTTAATGATAAACTTAACTGGGAAACACATATTGATGTCTTAAGATCAAAGCTCTTCAGAAATATGGGAATTATCAATAATATCAAATACCGTCTTAGTTCTTGAATACTACGTGTTTTCTAAATCACTGCTTAAAAAGAAACTTCGATATTATCTCGTCCAAAATATATAGCATTGTCAGCATATATATCATTGATCAAATTAAATGACAATCTTATTAACTTGTAACTGCAAATACATGCTTAATTCAGGACCACTCTATATATTCTTGTACAATGGATTATACATTATCGGTTGTTTTCTATCTCAATTCTTTCTTATATTCAATACGTTCTTTTTTTTAGAATTGGTAATTTATCAATAATTAAATAAAGCTTTTATATATATTTTTCATTAGGTGCTCTGTTGGATATTGTACATGTGTTCTTCCTTAAGTGTATGAGTAACAGTACACATTTATTCTTTACTAAGTTTTATTATACTTGGATACAACAAGCCCGTTGGGGTTTTATTCCCGCTGAATATTTTTGAAATTCATGTACAATATTTATGAAAAATTCAGTAAATAAAGAATCAAAATTTATTATCTATATAATTTGGGATTCTGTCATACTTAAAAATGTAGAAAATAAGTAAAAATGAACGAAGGAAACTTCTGGTATTGTAACTCAAGGATAAGCATTTCAATTGAATTTCAATTGAATTCCTCGATTGAAAGCAATCCGCTTTATATAGATCACATTCATTACATCACAAATAAAGGGCCAATTTCCAGAATAAGTTATTTCACATTCAGATAAAAATGGATCAATTTTATAACAGTTTTTTTTTTTAAGAAGGGGCTTAAGTTTACAATACAGTTTTTATTCCATAAAGTATATTATTTAAGCAACCATAGTTTTGAATAATTTTCTGAAAACAGAAAAACACCCTCTATCCTAACAGTTGTCAACAGTCAGACACAGAAATCCAAAGATTGTTCACCAGGCTGGTAATCGGCATGCTACACATGCAATGAAAATCAGAGATGACCTAAGTGATTATTTTATAACTAATGGTAAGGTAACTTAGCAATGGCACATGATTGCTTAAATCTTTTGTTTTATGCAAAGGGATAATATAAGTCTATGAAGCACTTTAATTATTATATAATTTCACTAAAATATTAATAGTATGGGATGATATAAAACTGATTTTTCTTTAATTCAAAGCATCTGAGTGCTCACAGCTTTTAGCAGATTCAATTTATATTTAACTTAAAATTTGCAAACAATTGAAAATAATACAGTACAGAAAACAGTGATACATGTTAAATGTAATTTCTAATCATTTCTTAGGATTCTTCTATCTAGTTTGTAAGGAAGGGTATTATTACTTCTTGCTCTGTATCAAGGTCAATAGCTTCAATAGCAGCTCTATCTTCTGGGTCTTCGTTGATACAGATATCAAATGTAGCCCTCTCTTCATTTCTTACCTGGATAAAAAAAACATAGATTAGAATAGAAATTATAATATCTTTGGCATAATTCGTATTTTGACATTGTAAATATTTTGATTTCTTCTTTTTTCATAAATATCTGTAAATGTTAAGCTACAAAGTAGCATGATCAATCTGATCTTGTCAATCAAGGAGTTGTATTCTAGCAATAAGCTTAGTATATGAATGGAAATTAAGGTATACCATACCAGATTTGTCTGTGATGGCCTGAGTTCAGCATGTCATCTCAGAAATGGGCCCAACATGTGAAATAATTCCCAGCGGGGATTATAAATAACCACACTGGATGCCCCACTTCTCTGAGATGTTTTTTAGTTCTCTGCTATAGTAAGTACAAATGCTTGCTATTTTCCCAGTCACTTGATCAACTGACTATGAAAATAAACAAAATAAGACAACTGCATATATATTAAGTAATCAGTCAATTTATAATAAAGAAAGTTCAAAATATACTTCACAATTCAGTCCCTGCTATATATAGGATTAGATATGGCAACTTAAGTATCATAAATATTAATCAAAATTGAAGTAGTGAGCACTTTTGTAAATATATAACTCCTCACTGATATACAAAGACTGAAACCTATACTTCATTCACAATTATTATGTAATTTAAATCTTGAGCATACTAGGTGTTGAATCTTAATACATGTTCCGCTTAAAACGTTTCCAATAATCACATTTAAGCGTATGCATTATGCTTATATCTATGTATAAACACAAAACAAGAATTTCTATTTATTTCACTATGTGCACTTAATTAGCATTTGTTTAGGATATTTTTTGTAGTTTGGTCATATATATATATAAATATGTTTTAATATAACCATGTTTGATTGATTGATTGCTTGATTGATAGATTGGTGTTTTACGCCACATTCAGCGGTATTTCAGCTACGCTTTGGCGTGAACATATAAAGCTATTTGTGTTGATGTGGTTAACCTGTGTGTTTACTTGTTAATGTGTATGTATATATACAACAATAATACATGGTTTCTAAGATGTAGTTCAACCATACAATTATATATTTTTGTGCAATTATATGAACTAAATAATTTGTACTAACTAAATTCTTGGCAAAATAATATGTTGGCTAGATGAAACAAGTTTAAATGTACTGCAGTAAAAACATTAAGTTATTTCATCACAACATGATTTTGTTCTGCTTTCTATTAATCTCATATCAAAACATTTATGTTTTTCGGCTAAAATTCTTAATTCAACAACATTTTATTCAATTGATGTTAAGAATTTGCTATCTTAACTGTCTGGTAATATAATAATAAAATTTAAAAATTATCACTGGGATAAGTTAAACTGTAAGCTAAAAAAAAATAATAATAAAAATACAAAATGACACAATACCTTCAACAGCTAAGGTCCACACACTGTTTTTACTTCTAAACTTTCAAAATCTAATTATACAAGACAGACACAAGGATTAAGACTCTCTGATTCGACCCTATATACATCATAACATGTTTATAGTTTTAATGTAGTGAACTCTAGATACTTATATGTTGTTGCTAACTATTGGCCATTTGTTCTTGATAAACTAACTTTGGCTCAAGCTGTTGATTTAATTTATTATACTTACAGTAGTTGGGCAAATTTTACTTCGATTTGTTGTGTATAGGCTGTGTTCGACATTTTAAAACATGCTACGTTTTCTTCAATATTTTTAGGAGAATTTAAAAAATAAACAGGTCACACAGTACGTGGGGTGTGGGGGAATTCCCAAACATTGTAGATCCAGGTACCGTCATTATATGGCACATGTCAACTGACGATACAGCCAGGTGCTCTTTGCCTTTCAGATTCTCGTTTTTCGGCGAGACATTATCCGCGAAATGCTTTTTTTTCTCTCACGGAATCAGCGTTAAAAACATAAATCAGAATAGCCCAAATAGCTAATGTATAGTTTCTTACATTCATTCATCCTTCTTAGCGTGTGTTATCTACAAATTACATGACAGCCTCGCCAATAAAACAAGTCTCTGTCTGCCATGTTTTCAAATATTATTTTGTCAAGGGATTTCCCCGTTGCGTGACGCATTTCAGTTTGCCGTTTAAATGTAGGCTTACAAGGCGAACATGTATAAATATCAAAAACCAATAGTTTAATATAATAAACAAGAGGTGTAATTCCGAAAAACGATAACTTTATTGTGACTAAATATTTCAGCATTTATTAGGCCACCATTCAGGTGTTTTGGTTTGCCTCGTACATTTTCCACTCGAGCGTCAGACTGTTTCCGGTCGCTTTTTTTAAAATAGATTTTGTCAATATTGCCCCTTGTGCATCTAATTGAGTGCATTATACCGTCGACACTATTCAGAACAGCCGTTTGGTGACAGTTTTTTCCATTCGAAAACACCTGCTTTGTCATGTTTTTTCGACGTAAACGGACCCATGCTGGAGTCATTAAAGGAGATAATGGCTGGCCTAGTACATTGTAAAGTGTTGGGTCAGTATGACCTGTCAAATTTGACAGTTGGCACCACATGTTTTCAGTGATCAGGACAATTTATCTTTGATGTCAGATTATACAGCTTTTATTCGTCCAAGTGCATACAGAAATATACAAAATGCAGAGGTATAAATAATACTAGCATGGCTGTTAAAGACAATTGATACAATTGGTAGGTTTACAGGTAAATGTCAAATATACACTGACCTGTCATCTCTCTACAGTGGACACACATCAGCTCAGCAATCATCGTTATAGCAGCAAGTCGATGGATTTTCTTGCTGTAGTCCTTGTGTTTCATGTTCCACAAAATTTCCTGGCTGAAGTAAAATTGGATAAGCCTTTCAGGCTCCAAGCGCTTTTTGTCCGCCATGAGGACACAACAAAACATAGGTAAACAAAGGGCAGAACCTCATAAATTCAGATGCTGTTATTTGATTGGTTGAAAGAAATAGAGCACATCCTATTTCAATCAACTCGCTTTCAATTGATTGTATTCAATTAAAATCAGTTTGATTTGGTCTGTTCATACGCTTCAACTGTGTTGAATTCGACTAGTTGCTTAAGTCGTACCGTGTGAATGCGGCTGAAGCAACTGTACTTTTCCGTAACTGTGGCTAAAAGTAGACCATCGCCTTGTGACTTCCTGATACAATAGCGATATCTGCTCGTCAATGGTTTACACTGATCATAACTGGCTTCTCGGTTAAGATAAGGGATACCATAAAGTAGTTAACAAGACTCCAAATAACGGTGTCAATAGAAGATAAGCTAGGTCTCGTCGACACTGTGGGATATTTAGTGGAAGCCTTACACGACAAGACTGTCCCTAGTTTAGGGTAACCTGCTATTGATTTATTAATGTCAACTGGTTAAGATGTATTTAAGTTGTTTTGGTCAACTCAGGTGATTAACGTCGTTTCACGAATTGAACTTAGTGTAGCAGCTACACAAATAGATTATGAAGAAATGAAAAAATTTCTAACACAAGTTAAAATAATTAACTGATGATTTTTTTTACCCGAAACAGAACAATAAGACACAAACAATTTTCATAAGGATTACTACCATTTTATGCATAACAACATCAACATGATCAGTATACAGCTTTAAGACCTACACTTGTATTGACCTAAACGCCAATCTATCAACGTCGTCCTAGTGGGATTGATAAGGTGGGAAATGTGCCGACAAACTGCTAAATCAAAATGACACCCCTAAAAATTGGATGCAGAATACAGGGTGAAATGTGATAAAATGTCGAGCGGCAGTCAAAGGGTAGACAACTGGCTTGGAGTGTTTGTTTGTTTGAGAGATAACGTCGTACTCAAAGTTATTTAATTTCAATAACATAACGGCGTGGCAGCCCAATAGCTGAAGAAAACCACCCTCGACAGGACAAATACGGAACAGAGAACGATTAATGTTAAATATCGTAAGTGATGGCAACTGTTATCAAACACAACGATTTTAACATTATGGTAAATGGGGGCTTCCACACATCAAAAAAGGTCATGCTGATGTTTAAAAGTTTTGAAAATTTTGTATAGCAAGATCTCAAGATACACTTCAGCACAGTTCACATGTTTGTAAATATGCGTAAATACAGGGAGATTCAAAACACGACAATTAAACACTAGGGGCTACTGCATGCCCGCACAACAACAAGCACACGCTGTTAACATCCATATTAAAATTTCCTGGTCAAAGCGGGTGACCGAAACGGGATAGGCTACCGCTTGTCTATCCACACTGTTTAAAAGTTCCCTTTTGTAAAAAAAAACGAAAACAAAAACACAATAGACCCTAACCCTATCAAAAACATGTTGCATGTAATGTTTTACACGTCAAACTGCTTGTTTGTTTGGAAAATGGAAAGAGAAAACACCCCTTTGAAATAGAGCTGTTTTTTGTAAATAATAATAATAAAAAAAATTTTTTGAACCCCCCCCCCCCTAAAGGCTG
>JAQQZZ010007239.1:0-25523 GCA_030265115.1 Mopalia vespertina
AGTTGACATTTTATGAATTTCACTTATAATCTTTCATTTAAGATCATACAAAGTTAAGCAACATGATGTTTTAGTAGTTAAAAATCTGTTAGAAAATTCACTAAGTTTTTCTTAACTTTAAGAAATACTTAAGTAGCTTTATGAATACGGGCCCTGCTCAACATTTACGTCAATATTGTTGTTGTCAGATGATAGTGTACTATACACCAACAAAAAAAATAAAATAAAATAAAAAATAAAATAAAAAATTCTCACCATTTTTTTTTTACCTTAAATTAAGACAAGTAGTTTCTATTTTTGTTTTTGATACATCAAGTCAAGCATGTGTCAACAAGTTTGGTTCAGCCAAGGGGAAGACTTGAGTGTTCCACAGCAGACCTTGCCAGGCTAACTGCCTGTCAACAGTCATACAGAGATCAAAGAGAAACAGGGAAACGCATAGACAATAAATAACCGCTACGACTTAACCAAACAGGGTTTTGCTAGTGTCAATTATTGTTGAAATACACCACCATCATATGAGTGAAATACCCTTAAGCATGATGTAAAACACCAAACAATCAACCAAATAGAAGGTGTATCTTGGCATTTGAGATTTACATAACGGGATATTTTACAAAATTCATATATGGCGAAACTGCCTGAACGAAGAAGACAAACCTATACCAGCCGTTCAGCGTTAAACATTTTAAGTCATTGCCAGATTAACAGATATAGTTCTTTGACTTGGGATAAGTTTGAAGGTGTTAATACTTCAAGTCATTTAACTCTTACAGATGAACTTTTATCTTTTAATATAGAATCATTTCAAAAGTATTTCAGGATTGCCGGAGCCACATTGTATGACTCCGTCATAACCCAGAGGTTGGTCGGGTGACTCACATGAATGATATAGCAGATTGAAAACTTTGCAATGGCATAATGAAATAAATACTAAGTTGATATGTGGTTGTATTTCAGAAGGACATTTATATAATGCAGAATGGCACATTGAAGTATAAAATCCAAACTTGTTTTTATAATATCTTACCCAACAAAAGAAAATGTAAATCAGTAAAAACTAATTATAATATAATAAAAGCCAACCATAAAAGTTAAGTGTTATTTCGACAATTGTGTTTGTATAACATTACATTTGAATAGAGTATGACATGGTTTCCAATAATAAATAACATATTATAAATTTAGAAAAAAAACTTCCATAACAAGCCCTGGACAAAACTGTTTAAATTTGTTCATAAAGTACACAAAAACATCACAATTACTCTTGTGTTATGAGCACAAAACACCAGGATGTCAATAGTCCAGAGTTATATATAAACTTTTGTAAAGGAAGTATGAACTTGCAGTAGTCAGTTGGGATTTCACCTCAATAATATTCTGTGTATTGCCCCTGGTTGATAAATATAGTCCTTGTCAAAAGAATTCTATTCTTATGGAGTTTTTAGTATTGCGATGTCTGAACATAACATAAGATTTGGCTGAGGGAATTTTCAAAATGGATATATTTTTTAAAACACATAATATATACCCTTTAAAATGTACTAATCTAAACATAGTGTAAGTAACACTGTACATCAATCGATAACATATCCCTACTATAAAAAAAATTAAACAAGATTTTTCTTACCTTAAAAATTAAATTTATAAAATGACAAAAACTAACTCTGAGAAAGAGCTTAGTTGTTCATAGTCCAAGTTGGGTGATTGATGAGGAATGAAGGTATAAGAAGGAGTAGCTATATATCACCTGAACTGGCCAGTCACTGGTTTAACCTGTACAGGTAAATAAAACAGGGGGCAGATTAAAGCGATATGTGATCTTAACAAAGAAGTGATCATACAGGATGTCTTTAGTCAAATATCACTAAAAGCTCTATTTACCTACCAGATAAGTTCTTTATTGAAGACTACTTGTTTTTTGTAAAACTTATGTCATCAAACGATAAAGCATAAAAAGGGACAGGTAAGTGCTATGTCCTACTGTGTAAGCCCATTAAGTTGTCCTGTAACTATCACAGCCCCACAAAACCCATGCAATCACAAATCTTCCGGTACAACTTTATTTAACAAAAAGTTAGGTGCATTTTATAATCTACCCTACACAAGACAAAATTGCTCCTAATTAAAACTAGAATTGATCATCTAGCAAAAGAATTATTTCTGATTGTTGTTTTCCAATCTACGAATAGGATTATCAATACAATTTTCAAAACTTAAAAAAACAAACTTTACAGAAGTCTTAAATGCTTGAATTTGCCATTGTTAGCAGAAAAGATTGAAATCTTATAACCACGGTATAAAGCTGATATCTGTATGAAAGAGAACGACATCATCATGCTGGGTTAAACACAATGTCAGCATGTACCTTTTATCTTTGTCATAATAGAAGGGCACCTGTCTGGAGGTTAATTGAATCCTGCTGAGAACCCCACCCTTTCTTTTGGGGCTGTCCTTTCTTAAAGTGGCTGAGCATTAAATTACAAAAGAAAATAATCAGATATGCTGTCTGGTATATGGTTTCCCATTTCCATTGGCATTTGTCAGCTTGAGCAAGATAGTGCTTTCAACACAGCAAAAACATTCCAGCTAAGAACAAATTGATCTTAAAAAATAATTTGCCTTCAGACATGATTTAAATTTCTTTGTTAAAGCATTTCTGTTCGCATATGCACCAAGGTTAGGATACCATGTTTCAATTGGGACCAGGTGAAAACTATACATGTACTTTGGAAGTTACACTGGACGTCGGAGAGGATATCACTACTAATATGGCAAAACCAAACATTATGAAAGGATTTCCATGGACTGAATGGGAGAGCCAGTTGTGAGACAGGTGAACAATAAATTGATAAAATTTTGTTTGCTAATATATGTAACTAGATTTATTTCTTTATTATCTTATATATGTTATTGGTGTCGACAGTGATTAGTTATTCCAGTCTAAGACTGCTCAGTATTAAAATAAAATACTCAGCAGTAAAATAAAGTACAACTAGTAACTCCAGTCAATGATTGATCAGCATTAAAATAAACTACTTATTCCAGATTAAGGGCACATTGGTGAGAAACCATCAAACCATAAACAAAACATCGACAGCTATGTTGTTATTTCTCATAAAAGATCCCATTCCATCATCACAGAAGATGTAACAATGAAGACGTTCACAGCTCACTGGGTTCCTAGGCTTGCGATAGTGGGTGAGAAACCTACTAGTCAAACAATATCACGATAGAAGATCAATCTTTTCGAACCTAGTCCAGCAAACTTCTTGCAACGATTGGTGTCATTTCCAAATAACCGCCCAAACAGTGGAAACACATTGGATTACTCAACCACTGAAGTAAAGAGCTACTCATTTCTGTGGAAAGCTTAATTATGGACGCTGTTTTCTTGACTGCTCATGAGTAGGTAATCACCCAAGTATATTGTGTGTCACGTACTTCTGAGACAGTTTCGGAAAAACATCAAGTTGACAAATGATGCGGAAAGCGGAGTAAGGGTGTGATGTTCCAGTGAATACACCAGTCATCATATGGCTCCCGTTAATATGTATGACTTTGTACTTGATCAAATTCCTTTCAGATTTATATCTTTTTGAACCATGAAAAATCGTACCCATTTTATATCTGAAGAGAGTATATTAGCAGTGATAGATTTTTATTCTGTCACATAGTTTTGTCGGTAACAAGCAATCTCAAATTACAATACATTCACTGGGCACAAAACATAATGCAATAAAATTCCATGTGAAATGTCACAGTTTAAGCTACCATGATAAAATCTACAAAGCCTTTACACCATTGAAATAATCTTAACATGATAGGAGGAATGAAATCTAATGACTAGAATATCACCGACTCTGCTTGACACACCAATAAAATCTGACAATCACAACAGAAAAGAAATAATCTGATCACATGTCAAAACAACATTGTTTTTAAAGAATTTCCTCTTACAGCTCTACGCTTTTCTGGCCCACATAATGCCTGGATCTGTCAGCCATCAATTCTCACAATAACACAATATCAGTGTTATTTAATTTGGTCATCATTTACACTATGTTCATAATACACAAACTTCATACAAGCAGCATAGAGACGATATATATTTGAGGAAGTTCTTCAGAATGTAAAATGTTGTCACTGTAACATGTTTTGCTGTGTATTGTTTTTCCTACTCTCAATAAATATCGACAATATATCAATCTTTTCTTTATAGCCTCCGATAAAACACTGCCCGTCTGTCGAGGATTGTCATAACAGGTCTTACTTTTAAACATCCAATTAAAATCCTCTTTTAGCCGTTTCTCATTCACGTACACAATGATTGCTTCCTGACAAATGACAAATGTTTTCAGACCGCAAGTTAAAGGTCGCCATGGTCTTAGATGCGACATAAACAACTGTAGTCAGAAACGCCCCAAATGGAATGGCCTAATTGTTTTTCCTTCGCAGTGACCTTGTTCGGGCCATTCTTGACACATCTATCACATTTTGTCAAAGGATAAAAACAAAAGGATTTGTATCTATGAATAGCCCTCTATCAATGATCGTATTTTTTTTCCATGTAAGGTTTATTTTTGTTGTATGTTTACATTTTAAAAACAAAAACTAATGTTGGAAGCTAGATAAAGGACAATACCAGTTGGATAAAAATGTGAACGTGGGCGAGGTGATCTGTCAAGGCTGTCTAAGGTCAAAAACACAAACAACTTATGTAAAGAATTAATTAAATTTGGCCCCCCTTATAAGGTATCTGAATCAAGATGACTATTTGTCTAGTTTGAAAACATGTCTGATGAAGCCATAAGATATAAAAAGAGACATCTTTAGGCAAGCTTTTGGATATTTGTACTACTTTGAGATTTTTTTTTTTTTTGTAAAGCCATAGATTCATGTGGATACTTCCAGAAAACAATACCACAGAAAGATTAAACTAGTTGTCACGATTTTCCATCAGATTCTCAAGAGTTTTTTTTATAACTGACACAGATGACATTTGATATGTCTCTTTGCATCCTTATCATAATATTTAACTGATATCTCCACTGATCAATCACACTGGCACAGGAATGTTGACAAATTAACGCCAGGGAATCCTCTCAAGTTACCAGTATATATATATAGCCAGTTTTGGTTTTATTTATATCTACAATTAACATATTTTGTCCCAAATATAGCTATATGGGTGTCAATATTATAGCTTACAGCTTACAGTTTAACTTGCTTTAGTTACCTACATCTGGGATTAGTATAGAGGGATAAGAAACATAGCTTCCCTTCTAATCAGCAATCCGTGAATGTGTTACCCAGCTAGCAGGATATGCATAAAATATCTTACTTTTAAGGCTATTATTTGTAGGAAAGCACATCATATGTTTTGTTTCATAACAGTGACTAGTTAAAATAGTATCCATTCGAAAGAAACCCATTTCCAAAAAACATGATCACTGTGTAGGTGATTATAGCCTTAATGTTCACAAAATCAGTTACTTTCGTAACACAAGGCAAACTACGGAGCCACAATCTTGGCTGTATGCTCTTATAATGAACAAATGAGTAGGCTAAGATTCATGCTTAAATTCAGCTCTACAACCCATTTTGAGCGACCTTTCATTCATATTGCATGAGTGAATATGCTATACTTACCTTTCTGAGTTTCACTAGTATTAATTGTGTAATCTTCCATTACTCGATAAAATGGGACAATGTGCAGCTGTCGTAGGAACATGCTAGCCGTGTAACACATTCACGGATCTCTGATTCGAATGGAAGTGATGTTTCTTATACCTCTATACTGATCCCAGATTATACATATGAGAAAGAACGAAATCCCAGTTGCGTCATAAAGAGGGACATCCTCCTCAAGACAAAAAACTCCAATGTTTACAAACGCTAAACAATCAGTCATATGTTGGAATGCTGAAATAGGTGAGTTCATCAGGTATATGCATTAGGGATATATGAAGATGAATTTTTAATTTTTACAAAACCTTCAAAAAATCTGTACTTCAAAAAGGTAATGTTTACTAACCTTAAATTTTAAATTCTAATATCAAATATCATATACATGGCAAGAAAAATACGTTTCATTTCCCAGCAATGAAAACAGATTACAGTTATTTTAGTCTTACATCAAATTCATTAAATTACAGTACGTTGTGGTTTTATGGCCTCTACCTGTATATGGACATCTTTTCCTGTTGAATGCATAATTTATTTTCTCATTTGCTTGGTTTCAAACAGTTGGTCCTTATCCCAAATAAATTAAAAATAGGACTGTGTTTTGCAAGATCAACTTCTGTTTTTCAATTCTTTGTGTCATGAAGGCTTTCCATTGAAAAGAATTATATTTCCCTGGGTTACCCATAAATTATCAGAAGATCTTCTGGAGCCAAATTGATTACAGAAAACATATGGGTGCCCAAATTATTATTAACTCAAATTTAAGTCAAGATATTACAATTTTCATTATACCTGTGTCAAAATCAAACAGACAGCAGATACAGAAACCTGATAATGGCTTCAGAAACCTGATAATGGCTTCATGAAGTTGGGAAAGGAAATCAGATATGTTTTCTACACGCTCCCCTGGATATAATTTTTTTTCTTGGATTTGCACAAATTTTCCTTGATGATCAGTGATTTTTCCTGGCAATGAGATTCCCCTATTCCCTACTTTTTACCGCCATATATAAAAACACCATTGCCGAATGAGTTTTGCATTTGTTGACAATCCATATCCACCTTTAATACAGTGATAAATCAGACAACAGACTTCATGGGATGAAATGGCTAGCTTTGAGTGTGAACCTTTTCATTGAGAATTTCTCTTTGCATTATAAATGGATTACCAGGTTTCTTATGAGTGTATTGAGCCTGAGAGTTCTCTCAAATTGAAACTCATTCCTACTTAATTCTGCTAAAATGGGAATCAAACAACACTCATATTTATTTATGAAATCCTAGAGACTATTTCATTAAATGAATGGCTGTGTGCAGAAAATAGCAATATTAAAACTGTAAAATGTGAATTTATGTTGGAAAAATAATGTAATTGCAATAGCAAAATGACTCCACTTCTTTCATTAGCCAGAGAACACATTGACATTAAAATAGATTTGCAGTTTTTAGATTAACTGTCATGGAATTGGTTTCGATGTGTAAATTTACGATAATACACAACACTACAGATCAGCTTAATGTCTCTATTCCACAAATACCTTTGTGATTCGGCCTGCTCCAAACAATCCCAGGATATCAATTTAAACAAATGATCCAGCAAGTCTATCTAAGCATGTGAACAATAAATTCTCACTGGTTTGATAGAGAGCTTCAAAGTAAGCCATAACATCAATTTGGGCCATTTCACAAATTCCGCTATCAACTTCATTGTCTCCTTACTCCGTATTTATTGATTCTTTGCCAATGAGTTGTTACAAGATTATTTAAGAGTTATTGTCTGTTCTGTTTTCTTATACTTTCGTTAACACATTTCCCCCCGCCAAGGCTGATTACATATTCAATATTTTTTTTGTTATTTCATTGGTAAAAAGAAATTTGACTCTAAACAAACATTTTTGGTATTTCCTGGAGAGAATATTCCAGAGATTGGTGTATATAAGAACATAGCTGCATGTATATTCAAAATTTGATTTGGTTCATGTAAGTGAGACAGTTTTTATCAATCTGGCAAAGATTCACAAACATACAGTGAGTGATTTTAATAGTTAACAAACAGAAAAACAAACTGTGATAAAACATTAAACAATATAAATGATATTGACCAAGATTTCTTTGCCAAATGACAAAGGAACCTGAGAGTTCAACTTGTTTACAATGGGGAAACAGTCACAAAACATCCCCTGACCAAGGACTGGCTTTCAGAGAGTTGCAAAGCCAGAATAATGCATAACGGATATATTGTCATCTTATTATCACTTTTTTTGTATAAACAATTGTGGATTACTCTGTTAACAGCCAAACATTCCTATATTCTTGAAGCTATGTGATCAAACATGTTAATTATTACCATCGATTCTCCATGTATGGTTTACTGGTCAGTTGATGATATTAACCCTTTAATCAGCAGGAAAGCTTGATCCTACGCAATTTTCAACTATTAACGATGGACAGCCCCTTCAAGGTCCAAAAAAAATTTTTTCATTTGTTTATAAGAACATTCACTTTTTTGTGCTTACACGGAGATATTTCAACATCTTGTTTTAACTGACTAATGTCTATGATCTTATTTATGTTACATCTTCAACAAATGGTCAATTTCTGTTTATACTGTAAATCACCTAAAATTTCGTTGATGAACAATGCTTACAATTTTGCTAGTTGTGACAATATAACAGCATGTAAACAGACAAACTTATGTTTTCTGAGAAATCTTGATGCTTTCTAACTGGGAAATCAATCGTGTGACTCCCAGACACAATTTCCAAGCCTTTAAAATAGCTTGCAAAGTAGTAATTTTATGGACGAATTTTTAGGTGATTTAGGGTATTAAACTGACTAGAGAGTGCAATATATTTGTCAGATTCTTCAAATTTAAATACCTGGTTAACCTTTTTTTTTTACCTTGCAGCCAAGTTGGTTTTGCATGGATTATAGTGCTACCTATAATAAAGAAATGCTTTCAGACTGCTTACCCTGGAAGAATTTATATGTAAAAAAAAATTGTTTTCTGAGTATTACGGACAATCATGTGTGTTGAAAATTGGAAGGTATGGCTGGTATGTCACAACCTACAGTTGACATCACAGATGAAATGTTTATTTTGTTTGAGAGCTTGTGGGTAATAAACTAACATCTCACTGCACTCTAGTAGGTAGATAATAATCTGCTAAATTCAGATGGTTCAAACACATTCACATAGTTCAGTTTTCATTTTGATGATCTAGATTTTGTTTAACAGAAAAAATGTTAAATTTATAGTGTGCAACTCCTCCACAAACCATAACTATATGAAAAAAATGCCCCCAAAATTTAAGCTGCAGACTTTCCGAGCTTGTCAATTGCTATTTCTGTTCAATACTTCAATTAATTCATTGGGCATCAGACATCTGAAACAAGCTTTAAATGCTAGACATCACCCAATCTAGCCTATGTAAAGACCAATAGCCAAATACAAAACCCTGGCTGAGAACAGAGACAAAAGTACTAAGATTCTGTTAAGTCTGTCACAGCTCAAACTTCAAATGGATCTCATACCAGATCTAGATAATTGCCATATCCACAGAGGTTCAAATTGATATGTCTGTCTTATAAACTTTTATTGACATATCCTGTCTGGACAGGACGAGAAACATGAAGCCAAACTGTTAACAGGTGTATAAAAACAATGATGAACACCAGAGATGTCAGAAGAACAGTCTGGGAGATCAATTAACCATCTGCAAAGACTTTTAGCAAAGCAAAATTGAGAAGAAATCAATCTCAATATGTTACAAGTAATTGCCCTGACAGAGAATGGTGGAACAAAATAACCAAATTATATGTAAAAAAGTATTCGGGTTTGTTATACAAGTTTTTACAGGTGACAAATATGTTATTTAAAAATGAGTTTTTTATATTGGCCAGCTGTTAAGAAGAATGATAGCTTAAAGAGGTATTTTGACAAACATCACATTAATAACACTGTCCAAAATTACACTTAACACCTCATTAAGTCTAATACGGGCACCACATGATGACCCATACACTCAGTCTTGACAGAGCATGATGAAACAAAATATCCAAATTATATGCAAAAAAAACATTCTGGTTTGTTATTGAATGTTTTACAACTTTTTTTAAAGTTGATGAATGTTACTTAAAAAAGGGTTTCCTTTATTGGCCAGCTTTAAAGAAGAATGATAGCTTAAAGAGATACATCACATTAATAACACTGTCCCAAATTGCAGTTTACACCTCTACCGTCACCACAGGATGCCCTACCCAGCCCAACACAGGCACCAAACAGGATGCCCTACCCAGCCCAACACAGGCACCAAACAGGATGCCTTATCCAGCACAACACAGGTACCAAACAGGATGCCTTATCCAGCACAACACAGGCACCAAACAGGATGCCTTATCTAGCCCAACACAGACAACAAACATGACACCCCATCCAGCCCAACACAGACACCAAACAGGATGCCTTATCCAATTCAACACAGGCACCAAATAGGACACCCCATCCAGCCCAACACAGACACCAAACAGGATGCCTTATCCAGTCTAACACAGACACCAAACAGGATGACTTATCCAATCCAACACAGGCACCAAATAGGACACCCCATCCAACAACACAGACACCAAACAGGATGCCTTATCCAGCCCAACACAGACACCAAACAGGATGCCTTATCCAATCCAACACAGACACCAAACATGACACCCCATCCAGCACAACACAGACACCAAACAGGATGCCTTATCCAGCCCAACACAGACAACAAACAGGACACCCCATCTATCCCAACACAGACAACAAACAGAACACCCCATCTAGCCCAACACAGAAACCAAACAGGACACCCCATCTATCCCAACACAGACACCAAACATGACACCCCATCCAGCCCAACACAGACACCAAACAGGATGCCTTATCCAGCCCAACACAGACAACAAACAGGACACCCCATCTATCCCAACACAGACAACAAACAGAACACCCCATCCAGCCCAACACAGAAACCAAACAGGATGCCTTATCCAGCCCAACACAGACACCAAACAGGATGCCTTATCTAGCCTAACACAGACAACAAACAGGACACACCATCTATTCCAACACAGACAACAAACAGGATGCCTTATCCAGTCTAATACAGTCACCAAACATGAGGCTCCACCCAGTACAATACTGGATTGGAACAGGACATCCACATCAATTTAATATTGACCTACTCTTAAACCACCAGGAAACACTAACTCAGGCAACATTGACAGTAAAAACTTTCACCTATACCAATAGTGTGCTAAAAACTTTAGTGACAAAATCAAACCACCAATGAAAGATGGCTGTGAAAATATATATCATGTTTGTTTGCTGATATCATGGCTTTTCCATCACAATGATCAATCTTTTTGTCTGTCTACTTGTCTGACTGGTGTTTAATGGTGTACTCAAGGACATTTCAATTAAGTCACAACTTAAAAAACTGCCTTCTTATATATATTTTGAATAAATGAAGAGAGAAAAATTTGCTTGCCTCCACCGGGAATCGAACCGGGGTGTAAATGTGAACTCAAACATGTGAGACATAGATTAAAGTGATTTAATAATCCACTGCACTGATGACTAGATCGCAGCACAGTCCTTGACCTACTCTTAAGCAACATTTGCTTCCTGTTGCTGATTAACTTAACAAGGTAGATCACACACTCAACCTGACAAAACCTATATTTTAATGAAGAACTTAAAATCCTTGACACACTTTTACATAATTCAGTTCATCCCTAGAACCTTCACATACATTTAAGGTTTGTTGAAGCAGGAGGAAATGTTCAGAACAGAAAAAAAAGGCCTAGAGGAACACAATTATAAGCTAACAAGGATATGAACATCTGGATTGAAAACAAAATACAGTGCATTATATTCTAACACTGTAAGACTCTTACGGTCTTAAAATGTCTGCTATATCCAGCATTTCTACCAGTAAACAACAGTATACAGTGAAGAATAATAACGAATGCTTAAAGTAAAACAATGATACATAATTAAAGAGGTGTTCAAACTATACAATGTGATAAGAGAGACATGACAATCAATCTTATGATTTTGTATTAAAGTAGTAGAGAACATTGGGAATTGTGACTGTACTAAGGGTAATGTCTTATGTCCTATGATTGCATGTCAACGCAAAGTGCAAAGCTACATGTAACATCACTGGCATCAAGACTAATGATGAAAACAGCACAATTAGCAGGCCTGTATCTGTGCTGTTAGGGAGAACGGACAGAACATGGTCTTCCCATGGTTATGCAAACTTATTTTAGTAGGACTGATGTGTAGATTTCCCGAATTGTTTGCATTGTTCATCTGAATTTCGAAAAAAATTGTCAATCTAATTATCAATGAAGTTTGTAATATGAAGTAATATTGATTTATTTTTCATAACTGCAGATTTATGTATTTATCAGCAAGTATGTGCAAATATTAAATTAACTCGCAAAATTTGAGAGGACGGATTTTAAGGTTTGGCCAGAAAAGATTACACCACAGGCCTGAATACAACAAAGCTTAAAATTTATGCTAACGCTGTGACAAGAGATTGGCTTTGTGATGCCCATACTCTCAGGGAGCAAAAGGCCACAAGAAAATCGAAACAACCACCTGTTGCAGTATTTTAAACTGTTCAAAACTATTATTGTAATTTACTGCCTTACATACAGTTTTTTCTTGTCATCGCGTATTAAAAAGTTAAATTGAAGTACATTTATGATGGGACTATATTCCTTTTGCACATTACACATGTTAACTGATCAACGCTTTTATATCACTATGCCGTACATTGTAATACAAATGTCATGTGTTTTTTGGTTTATTTTTTTTTACTTTCTCAACAGAAAATCCGGCATGAAATATATTATATGGGAAAAAGAACCCCACACAAATTGATTCTGGGATGAAAATTCCCACTCTCATCCCAGAATGAAGTTGTGTGGGAGTCTCTTAATCTCTCATATCAGTACAATATTACCTGTTTTGTCATGGAAATTCAAAGAAATTTTTAATTTCCATGAGGATGACAATAATTATAAAACTTCAAACTATCACAAAAAAGGAATAATATCTCACAGGTACAACAAATCCGTTGTAGATCTCTAGTTCTCTGCACAAGTAAATAATTGTGTAAACTTAAACTCAAGGACATTGTGTCCTTGGGTTTAAGTTTATATGGTGAATACCTTATTTTGAAAAACTTCTTTCAATCCATTTGTTTGGACAGAACATACATGTTGTGTAATGATAAACACACAAATCAGAGTTGTCTTTCTTGATTTGTACAACCTGAATACCTAAATTCAATAAAACTTATGACATTTTAAACCAGGTGTTTAAAATTTTCCAATTTAACCAAAATTAGTAATAAGAATATGTACATGTATGGAAAATATTTCAGAACAAAACATTTGTAGTCTATAAGAGTAATGAAGAGTTTCACAAATGGAAAAAAAAGATGTAAAAAGTTAGTTGTGTATCATAAAATGTAAAAAACAAAACGCGCAGTGGAACCCATTTTATACAGTTACAGCACGAAGGATATGAATAATATGGAACGGAAACCAAGGTGAAACAGTCCATCCAAATAAAAAAAAGTATTAAAAAAATTCAACAAAAAAAAAGAAAAAATAATTGCGTTTGTATTTCAATATGATCAACCAAGCACCCAGCTTGCTAGTCTCCTTTTACAGGAAAATCTTGTACCTAAAATGTCTACTCCTTCCTTACAAAGACCAATTATAGCATACAAGAGAAACATTAATCTAAAGGACCTACTGGTTAAGGCAAAATGGCCCACTGTATCAGACAGGTTGTAACACTCATTCTCTTTAATGGATATATTCATTGGTTAATTTCTATATCTCTGAAATACCAATTTGTAGGCTGATTTATTCCTAACCTTTACTGAATATCTTGTTGGCTACATATTTAACAATACTCTATACACCATGTTAATGGTCATTACCTTCTCTCGAGATGTCTGTAGGTTACCAATAACACAACTCGAGATTAAGGTCTATTAAGAAACTTGTCTCTGGGAGTTTATCTAGAACATAAGATGATTCGTCGATTTTAATTAATTTATATCCTTTTGACAGTGTGATTGCCTCTTAGAAATATAAAGTATCCTTTTTGATGAAAATGTTAATTAATCATTTCGATTCTATTCAACACAGAGTTATTATGAACACAACACAGGACAGATCTCACTTTTCTAGTTTAGTGTACCCCAGGGGTTCATAGACATCCAGTTTAACTACCCTAAATGGTAGTTAAGCTGGAGAATAAACTCAATTTGAGACATCATTTTAACGCATCATTTTAAAAAAACTCAATTTAGACTCCATTTCTTATGTTTAAGTATGATAAAAATAAATAGTTGGATGTTAAAAAATGAAAACAATTCAATATGACACTAAAAAAAATGAATTTTGTTCAGTAAAAAAATCAATATTTGGATGTCTATGAACCCACAAAGGTGTTCACAAAGTTTTTAGTATTTCATTGATTAATTTTTTAACAAAATATAAAGGTTTAAAATTGAATACAGTTATATTTATTCAATGTTGACCATCCCTTGATCACAATCAAATTCAACAGAAAAAGTTTATACTAAAATTAACTACTTTTTCCCATAAATGTCCACAATGTTTTCATAGAACTATCAAGACATGAACTCAGCCAATAACAATAAGGTCAAAACTTTTAATACCTAGCAAAGAAAGTGACACACCCATTCTTTCATTTAATCAGGTTGCTGAAGTGTTTCTTAAATGTTGTTTTTTTTAACAACTGCCTGAAATGGATTTTATTTATCCTGAACTATCATTAATTGTATCACAGCCAAAAATAGCAAGGCTGTTTGTGACAGATTTTCTTTTCTGAGCGCTGTCTACGTCAGAAGAAATTTAAACCGTTTGTTGAAAGAAGTCACCCTGAAGAAATCTATATTCAGCCATTAGTACAAGGAATAGACAGAACTAAAGGTGGATATTTATTGCCTTTGTTTTAGATCAGAACCTTTCATCAATTTCTTTAATTGGTAGACAGTCTCTGGCCATTCTGGAGCAGATAATCCTCTCGGCCTGATATCATCAGAACCACATGTACTAGTATTACTGTTGTCCTGACGATCTTAACTTAGCATGCCTACCACACTCCACAGAAGACCTCCAAGGAAAGGGGAATAAATCTGATCAGCTTAGACACTCCAAATACCTTCCAGATTATATTTAGCCAGCCAGCAAATTAAGTCACGTTTTTCACCAATTTAGCAAAGGACTGCAATCTCAAGAAGCCATTTTAGAGAGTACTTATTGAGTAGAATCTAGCTGGATTTTATCTGAGAAACTGGGTTAGGTATCATTTAAATACAAGGGAATCGGTGAAGATAATAGTCTCTAATTAGTTAGTAATTAGAATTAAGTACTATTGTCTTAATTTCCCTTTTTTTTTTTTTAAAAGCGCAACTTGATCTGAAATCGTCAATACAGGTAGCTGTTTAATAGAGGGTAGATAGTCTCAGCTGGAACACAATATATTTTAATAACAAACACAATATTCAAATTGTTCACCAATTAAAAGTAACTTTCTTTATACATACTATACAAAAAAATAATTTTTAAGCAAAAATTTCACATAGATTCAAACCTGCATTAGCTTAAAAAACTGAACTGATAACTAAGACATGTTCTTATGTAAAAATCTATCTACATTGTGTGATGATTTAATTTTATATATCGGTAAGATTTCAATAACTCATATGATGTACGTCATTCCAGCTCAATGGGTGAAGGAAAATCTCCATAGACATCACTTGCAACAAACAGTGAATAAGGATGACAATCACAGGACATAATACACAGGTGTCCCAAACAGATCTGCTTTGGTTTGCCAGTTTGTCAGATAGCTCTGAAAGTACCAGGACAACTAAAAGCTCATTCCTTACAAACCTTGTGTAATATACCAGTTTATATCTACTGCCAACTACCAAGTTTGTTTGTTTGATTGGGGTTGAATATTGTACTCAAGTGTATTTCACTTATATGATGATGAATTGTCCATTTCGCAGTGTTCCTTGATTAAATATGGCAGGAAACTGGGTGGAAATCTTGTAAAAAACCACCCCCGCAATTGCCGGAGCCATACTCATATACCTGATGGTTAACAGATGGACTCGAACCTCAACTACAAAATCCCAACATTACACCGCTAACAGCAACACAACCATTATGTCAAACTGCTCTGTTGGAAAATTAGACTTCCTCTGAAGAACAGAATAACTTTGTTTGATTGGGGTTTAACATCATACTCAAGGGTATTTCACTTATTTGAATATATTTCAATTGTACTGGCCAGAACCAGAGGGCTTACTAGGATGCCAAAGAAATGTGGAGTAATCTTTATGCAGAACTGAAAGAGGTGCAGCAATTCAGAGAATGTTTTGATGGTCAAGTACAGCTCGGGACACGACAGGGAACTGAATCACGGGACAAAATCTCCTTAATGTACCCTGAGACTTTTTGTACATCTCAGATATCTATTTAGACAATGTACTGATCCTAACACACATGAGCTAACGTAATGAATTTAATTTCACCAGAACACTTCTAATGAAAACCACTGATCCAAGCAAGACCATTTATAAAAATGAAGACACGATTGGGACAGTGAACAAACCCAATGAGCTTTTTAAGTACATATTATTTTCTCCTCCATCTGTCTGGAAATGCGTGATTTGATTAGGGTTAAGGTCGTACATCAATTTGACAGACATTTATTTCTTACTGGTAAGTCTGCTCCTAGAATTCAAAGAAGATGGGAGGGATTTAACAGTACACCTCCTAAATATCTAAAGAATAAATATGTGCAGCACCCTAAGATATGCATTTACGCCTCAGTTATTTGAGTATTTCTAGTAAATTTGGTGGTTAGATTTATAAACGGCCTTTTAATCGTAATAATGAGACAACAGTCTATCTCATTTTGTACCAGCTTAAGGTCTTGCAGGACCCCCTGGAATAAAAATGGAAACAAATTGTTTTATCCTTTTATTTAAAGTTAAACGTCCAAACTTTTTGAGAGAGAAAAAATTACTTTAAAATTTCCCTTACCAGTGAGCATACTGCAGATTCATCAGAAATAGGAGATGGGGATATGGTGGTAATGGTGAAGGAGGGGGGATTCATTATTTAAAGTAAAGTAGATGGCTTAAGACGCTTTATTTTCTAAAGCAATTCTTAGATTTCAATACAATATACAGCTCCAACATATTTATAAAACATAAATCTTCATCCGACTGTATTTATCTTGAAAACTTCATTTGATGTACGTGTCCAGCTAGTGCCCTTATATCAGTTGAAGGACATGGCACCATAATGCATGAGTGAAATAAATAGAACATTTATAACTTCAGACTGAAAGTAGTTCTCACAGGTATTCCCTTTATACGGCGACTTCATCTGGCTGGTATGTTAGAGGAGATCACAGAAGAGACATCAACAAGGCAAAGGATAACACCTTGTACCAATCACCCACATATCTCCTTTCAGACTGACTTAAAGCCTGAAATATTTATCCTTTTAAATTGAATCGATAAATACATTTTCCTCCAACCACTATAAAAAGTCACAAGCTCTACTGTGAGAAAATTGAGTACATGCCTTTATTCGGCCCCCATTGGAAGATTGGCATTTTATGTCTTATTAAACATTATTTACTTGTACACCAATAAACCAGGCCAGGGGAATTCATAAGACATTATTGGCAACAAAGATGAGAATGAACAATCAGTCGACACAACACAAAGGCGTTCTAACAGTTTCATGTTGCCCCTAATATTCACCTCTGTAACAATCAGAAAGATCTCTCCCAACTGCTCACTTAATCCCCTTAAAATTTTATTTACACAAAAGTCAGTTCAATGAGTGAGTGAACAGCCTATCATAGAGCTGACGTCATTTCCTTCCTTTTTTTAATTATTATTTTCTGTGCTATCCTGAGCACATATTTTATGTTTTATTCCATGGACATATTGTGTCCAAAAATATAAATGTACCTGCTATATTCTGCTTAAATTTACAAAATAATAAAGAGACAGAACTCTTAGTATCCACATAAGTATACAAGGACCATTTATCAGGATATGGCAGTATACGGTTATGATAAACAAAAACAATCACACAAGCACATTTGTGTACTTAAAAATCCAAAGATTATTCATTTGTTTGATTGATTTGGGTTTAACGTTGTACTCAAGGGTATTTCACTTATATGATGACGGATTGTCTACTTCACACTGCTCCTTGCCTAATTACGGTGGAAAACTGGGAGGAAACTGCATAAAAACACCCCTGTCATTGCCAAAGCCACATCGTGTGACTCACTCATATATTGAAAATCCAAAGAGTGTGAAGTTAAAATCCCATAGAAGTAGATTAGTGTTAATTAACTTGGTATCAGACACATTTTCGATCCAGCTGCAGACATACTGAGCTCCAAAGAGCATCTTGAACTTTATTGGTATTATATAGGTCATTGTTCCCAGACAAATTGTTTACCTTCGGTTACCTCAATTAGCCTTTATCTGTCAAACAGTAACGTGATTTCAACTCACCAATTCCCTCAAAACCTTCACTGGTCAAGACTTTTGTCACTGATATGCTATTAGGATTTAACATACCGGTACAAGTATACCTAGTTCTGGCTCTTGTTAAGAATAAAGTACTAACTCTTGGCCAATTTAAGTTCTCCGAAGACTTATTCTAAAGGACTACAACAATTCTGGATTATTACAATTATATAAAAAAAATGTAATTTAACATTTGCAGCTGACTGGTAGAATTCATTGGGGATAAAAACTAGCCTTTTTTTTTCAAAGTTCACCCACAGGGGTTCCCTATGTTGGTTTTCACAATCACAAAAATCTGTAAAATTTGCTCTTTGATCTGGGTTACAGATAAGCATCTATATCCACTAGTACTACCAAGAGCAGTCTGAAAAGCCTAAATTTGTTTGGGGGTTAACGTCAGAATCAAGGGTATTTCACTTATATGACAGTGGATTGTCCACTTCAAACTGTTTCTTGCCTAATAATGTTGTTTTACTAAAGAAGACATTTTATCAATATAACAAACACAGTATTGTTGTTATATATACTTGTATACACTTTATGTATATTTTAACAACAAATTTTCTTAACCTGACAATTAGTATTTAAATTGATGGTATATCAAAACAAATACAGTATACCTGAAAACAAGAGCAATTCTGAAAGTCTTATCTGATATTGACTTACATTCTGTGCTGACAAGAGTACTTACCTGACATCAGTTTTACTCACCTGACTAAGGAAGCTGTATGATTCTAATTTTCCCTAAAATCTCAACACTGATAGATCTAACATCAGAACCATAATTCAAATTTCACATCAGCATAATCCAACAAATAACCCAAAAGACCTATTAGACACTTGCCAGGTTTCTTTTTGAATGACAAGTGCATTTAGAACAACTTGCTGTACAAAAATCCCCATTCTTTCCACTAGGTATATAAGTACAGTCAACAAAGCCATTAAGTCCCACAGTGAGCTTCAATGCAGGTAAATGTTGTTTATTTTGAAAAAGAAAACAATTGTGTACCTGGAATATAAACATTGTTTCAGAAACTAAAAATAAACTGACGAATAGACTATATGACAAATGGCATATAATGCAGGCATGAATTATAATATAAAACATTCTTCGGTACAACAGAAATACAAGACATGATAGAATTTTCCTTTAGAGATCAAATTCCATAACAAATAATAGTCTGTGTAAAATACTTCTGTTCAAAACTTACCTTTGTCTCATCCAAACTATAGAATATCCAGGTTTCCAGGTAAAACTAACATGTCAACCCTTGTATTAACAGAGTGATGTCAAACATATTGTAAAGCAAGACAACAGTGATGGCCCATGTAAAGGTGTGTGTATGAATGTAGATGATAAACATGAAATACAATACACTGGCTGCTACTTCCAAAAATAATTCAAATAGTAGAATACTAAAAGTAATAGACAACAAGCTGTGAAAATGTACAATGTTTTTTGCTATATATTAACATTGAAAATATATTTTATTATAAATGTGAAAAAAGGAAAAGAATGAAATTTGAAGAAAATTAACAACATAAGAAAAAAAAAAGTCTTATTTCAAAACCTTGAATTATATTAAATAGGTAAAGACAACTTCAACCAAAAAAGCATCTTAATTCAATTCAACAAATAAATATAAGTAAATTAGAAAAAACAGCAAGAAATAAAATGCAGATAATAATACAACTGAAAGCATCCTCTGAAACATTAGTCATTGTTTTCATATTTTAGATAAAATCTTATATTGCAACATTTTTCATAGGTTGTTGTCTATCACTTAAAAAATTAAAATGTTTAACATTAATAAAATACATGAGGACTTGCTTCTCTTTCAATGTCAATAATAGCAATAAGCCAAACCAACATCATAGCCACCTGTAATAAAACTCTTGTATATAGCTGAAACAGATTTTAAAATAAAATTTCACTCACCAAATGATGCTCTTGAAGCTTGTTCAACAAGAATTTGAAGTCTTGATGTTGAAGGTTTTCAGACCACTTGTTCTGTTTAAATAAAATTCAAACATCAATGAAGGACACAAGTGGACCCAACAAAACCAAGCAAACATTGTAGCATCAAATGTTATGCATGTAAAATTAGGCCATCCACAATAATGTATTTGTTTCCAGTAACAAGAATATCAGAAAGTGGGTAGGTAGGGATTATTTTTTTACTTTAATTTATTATTTTAACTTATAAAATAAAAACCACTTTTGTTAGAAATTGTGCCATACAGGCATAATATCTGAATATTATACCTCTATAATATTCAAAGAGATGACAAATAATTTTGGTCATCTTTTTATCCGAGAGGAATAATGGCACATCTTGTGTTGGCTCATTTCCTTCTTGTAGTGGGGACAATTTGAAAGGATGGAGGGAGATCAAATCGAAATTATTTTGCTGAGGACAAATAAACAGGTTACAAAGTAGAAATTTAAGGAAGGACACTTACAAAAACTTTATGTTCCTCTATTCCATACTGCCCACTCTCAGTCACATGTTTGTATATCTCTTTACATTTAACCATGTCGTCAGGGAGGACAGCTTCACCTAGTCTGTCCCATACTTCAGCTTCCTTAAAACTTTGTGGATGATTTCGTAACAATGACCGGATAATTTTAGTCATCTTTTTATCCGAGAGGAATAATGGCACATCTTGTGTTTGCTCATTTCCTTCTTGAATGTCCGATGAAAAGTTAGTCAGAGAAGCCTTGATTTCACAGGGTTTAATCAGAAACCAGTCCTGTGGGTTGGACTTGTTAACTTCATTTGTGTCTATACACTGGTTCCTTAACAAAGACAACGTGTATCTGGAGGCCATACCAGATGGAACTGTGTAGCTCATAGAATCAGATTCCACAGTCATGAAACCGCCTTCTCTTGTAATGGTTGGCTTGGCTAATGATGTCGATGGCATATCTTCCGTAACTGTTGTGGAAACATTCTGAATAATCATCTTTATCAGACCTTGTTGCTGAATTGGCTCATGGCTCTTGTCCTCGTGAATCACATCTTCTGAAGAAACATCATTGTGAGGTTTAGAAGAGGAACTCTTTCTGGACAAAGTGAACTCGGGATGACTTTTTTCAAACAGTTCAATGTCGGCGTCTTCTTCTCGGTCTTTCTTCTTCTGTGCCAGGTATTTCAGGTGAACTTTGGCTTTCTTTATCCGTTGTGGTTGTGGTTTGGATAACTTGTCCAGCACTAAGATCTGGTCAGGAAACTCCAGTGATATCGTTACCTGAAATTTTTTAACATTCATGATGAATGTAGATAATGTATTCATTTAATTAATTGCAGTTTTATCAGTTGTTCTTTGAATAACAGGATGGCAGGCTAGTCCAATGGGTGAAGAAAACCACCTTCGAAATTATCGGAATCAAGAATGACAAGTTACAACCCAAGCACAGCTTGTAAAGATTGGTGCAATCAAACAATAATGCTGCCCCTTAAATCCGAGAACAGCTCTTGCCAAAGAGGGTGAACACTAGGTCAGGGTGTATGTAAAATGTTTTATAATATGCTTGTATTTTACATAAATTTTAATTCATCACCAGAGAGAAACAAGAATGAACAGGTCATGGTAGCTTACAGTCTTTTTCAAGTCATTTCCTAGATCAATGAGACAAACATGCACTAGTGAATCAAATCATGAATATATGTTTGGGGTTTAACGTCATACGCGAGGGTATTTCATTTATATGACAACGGAGTGTCCATTTCACACTGACCCTTGCTTAAATACGGTGGAGAACCTAGAGGAAAACTTGTATAAAAAAAAAACCAGTGATTGCCAGAGAAAAAATTTCATTTAAATGACAGTGATGTATCCAAAGAATAAATTTTCACACTATCACATCATCATAATATGTAGTGATTTGTTCTCTTGGGAATTTCCCTCCATCACTACGGAAAGATAGTATCACTATGCCTGAACTAAACTACCATTTGCAAAAGTGCCAAAAGACATTACAATATTGTTTTGCAGCAAGAAACCTCTAGAACATGAGATGATGCATCAGCTTTCATTACACCCATGTGAAAGAGTAATTAATTTTAAAGAAAAAATTTTGTAAACCAAATATATATATATTTTTTTAAATGCAACAAACCTTTTGGGTAGCTAGTAGGTTGATGATAACAGCAGCATGACCTCCTTCTGATAACTCAAAGTCACTGAAACCTTGACCGTCTGTGAACTTCTGGTAAAGGTCATCTGTCCTTGCTAAAGCCTGTTCAAACACATTCTGTGGCATTCGACACAGCATCATGTTGAAATACCTGATAACAGAAATGTCAATGTTATATGATTGCTTGTAGTGTAAACGAATCAGATTTTAATGAATTTTAGAAATGGAGTAACATTGTGTTTGTTTGTTTGTTTGATTGGGGTTTAACGTCGTACTCAAGGGTATTTCACTTATATGACGACGGATTGTCCACTTCACACTGTTGCTTGCCTCATTACTGTGGAAAACCGGGAGGAAATCTCGTAAAAACCACCCCCGTGATTGCCAGAGCCACATCGTGTGGCTCACTCATATACCTGATGGTTGACAGACTGACTCGAACCTGTGAACAGTAAATTGGAGTAGGATAAGTAAGCACACATGCTACAACTAAGCCACGACCGCGAGCGAGTAGCATAGTGATACTTTTTGGATAACCACTTCCTATTTTGTGATAGAACACATGGTTTGCTAACAAATATGCTTGTGTGATGGTCAACTGATAATGAAGATGTTCATTAAATTAACTTAACCTAAAGAATTTCCTCAAATTTAATGCCTACCATCTTCCAAAGGTTTCATTTATTTACTAAAAAAACAACAAAAACTAGCCAATCCAAAAGCTGCAAGTTCAGTTTAACATGTTATGTTTCAATGAAGACACCCACCACATATTCTGTTGAGTGACAATGTCTGGGTGTTTGTTTGATTTACTGGGGTTAATGGCATATTCCAGTTCAATTTGTTACTATGCCTTACTAAAATATGATGGAAAACTGACAGGAAACCTTGTGTGACTCAATCATATACCTGAGGACTCGAACCTAAACAATACATTGATTGTTTGTTTGATTGGGGTTTAACGCCGTTCTTAATGTTATTTCACTTACACGATGACATGCCAGCTCAATGTGTGAAGGAAACCACCCTTGACACCACTGGCAGCAAACAATAGTAGATTATGACAATTTCAGGAGGAAATGCAAAGACATCACAAACAGATCGGCTTCATGTTGCCCCTCAGCTCCGGAAGAACCAGGTCAACAAGAAACTCCCTCCCAACTATCAGCAGCTACATGTACACATTTTAGACGGATCAACAGTCACACAGGCTAACCACTGAACCATGTGCCTGTTAACAATTGATCAATGTCTATAACAGTCAATTGGTCTTTATCTTACCCTTGTGCCAGGTGATGAGCACTAACAGGTAAAATCTGTTTGAATCTCAATACTTTTGATTTGACATCTCTCTGTATAAATGAAAAATAACATTTTTAAAATAAAAACAATAGTGCCATGAAACTATAATAAACAAACAACTACAATAAAAGATACACACGGATACCATGGGGATTTTAGGTTTTGGTTTATTTTAAAAAAATTTGTCCAGATGTCAATGACAATTCTTGACAATGGTTTTAAAATAGTCTTAAGGACTCTACCGCTAGTCAGGAGTAAAAATTGCAACCCTTATCTTCTCGTGGCTTTTGTGGTTATTTCCAAAGAATAATTATTTTAACAAGACACATATTAAGAAAGAGGAGGACTTCAAGATTCTAAATAAAATGTTATATTATGATTCATTTTATTTTATAATTGTACAAATGAACAAAAACGTCAAATAATTCTTAAAAATGGACCTTTGTTTATAAAACTTGTTTTTCTTAGATGGCTGGATATTTTTTCTTCAAAATTCCATGTCTTTGTAGTCAAGTATTTAAACTAAAAAAACATCATAGGGTTTTTCTAAATAAAAGTTAGTTTTTGCACAATGGATAAAAATATATTTTAAAAAATAAAAATCCGCCCTTATAAAAATGTTTGCCTAATATCTTCAAAACAAAACAAAAAATTTAAAAACTGCAAGACACTTTTTTTAGATAATGGCTTTAAAATTGTGTGCGCCAAATTTCAAAGACTTATCGAAATAGTTTACGAGAGATAAACGATTTAAATGTTGAAAATCAAGAAAAGTGAAAGCGGAGAAAACGGCATAAACGTATGTAAATGATTGAACTGCAGATTGTGTTGAGGTTACTCCAAATAAATTTAACAAACAACATGTTTTTATAAATCAATGAAAAAGAGTTTTATCTTTTGCATTAATTTTTTAATGTATAGTTTTAAATAAATGTCTTTAAATGGCAGTTTTAACTTTGAAATTTTAGTGATGTCAGCATCATTGATTTTGTTCACACCTTTGTTAATGGCTATCAGTAGGAGTCTAACTGGGGGTAAGTAGTTTTTTTAATCTGTATTCTAACACTTAGACTGAACACACACTTGACACATATCTGAAGTGATCACTGTTGGCCTATATAAAATTGCTTACGAACCAATTTATTTTCTTATGGTAATTACTGTTCGGTATGTATGTATTAGAGATTTACACGTAGAATTGTGAGGTCAACAAATTCCATCCATATAAATACCAGCTTCGTCGGCATGCCACGGAAGATATCATTTTCAGAGCATGGCTGGCTTTACAGAAATATACTTTTGGGGTAAGAAAATACGTAACGGCATGTGTAAACATAATTTACCCATATTACGATATTTATTTTGTGTGGCTGCAGCTATCATTATAAAGCGGAAACACTCATTTGACAGTCTTAAGTTAATTTTTTAAGTATATGTTGCTTGTAAGAATAAAAAAGGAACTTGGCATAGGTAAACGTTTGCTCTGGATGTCTACTGATGTCTAGTTCAAATACACATCCCCAACAGTCATGCAATTGATCTGTTGGCATTTTGCTAATTGGCTTTTGGTAAAAGCCAGCAGGTTGTCTGTTCAGGTGAGATAATCATGTTAATCCCTTCTGCCTGTCGATACACATTAACTTTGAGCGGGTGGTTGGAGGGAGCTTCATGTTGCCCTGGTGCTCTCAGAGCTAAATGGGAACAGGAAGCCGATCTGT
>JAQQZZ010007240.1:0-11731 GCA_030265115.1 Mopalia vespertina
TCTCTTCGAGGGCGTGTCATGATGCCTAGTGTCAAATCATCAAGATTTCGAGATTATCCTGTCAACAGTTAAACAGTTATTAAACAGAATACCAAATATCATGTTCTTATCTTCATTCATTATGATGATGCACAGTTACTTTATTCCAGTAGTATACATTAATTAATGTGTGCTGTGTTTAATACTTTTAATAGTGAATGAAACTATGAATTATAGTATAACTGATGAAGAAATATGTTTTAATTTTGCATTTTATGAGTGACGATGAGGTGATGGTTCGAATGAAGGTAAGAATGTTATTCCATTCCGTGGTCCCCGTTGTAAAAAAAATAAATGGCGAGAAAGATTACTTCTGTGAATGGATACATCAAGGTCGAAGTTCCCGATTTCGAGTGTTATAACTATATAAATTAATTTTTTTAACAAAATAATCCTGAAAATTGTCTGGAACAAGAGTGGGATGATAAAATATCTTGTGTGTTATTATAAGTACATGGTATAGATTTAAGAGATGGAGTGTTATGATTTGTTACTGAAGAAAAATGGGTTGTGTGTGCTCTAGACGCTTTGAAAGGGTTATGACACGTACAGCTCTTTTTTGTAGAGCATACATGCATTTCAAATGTTTACGATAGGTACATCCCCAAAGGATTATACCGTAGGAAAGATATGGGTCAATCAAAAAATGATATAAAATGAATAGGGTTTTTCTATTAATAGATTGTTTAAGGTGGTATATATGTCCAATATTCCAAGATAATTTAGAACATATATATTGAATGCGTGTCGTCCAACTAAACTTGTCATTAAATAAAATTCCTAGAAATTTAAAATGATTTACGTGTTCGATTTTAGTGTCATATATTATTAACTTGATTTTGGGTCCTAGTCTATGGTATGTATCTGGTTGAATTATCGTGTGTTAGGTTTTTTAATATATAAAGGTAAAGGATTTGAAAAAAATATATGATAGTTTTGTTTAATTCCTAATTCATAATTGTTATAGCATCAGTTGCATTGTCAGATGAATACACAGTGCTGGTATCATCCGCAAATAAAATAAAATTTAGTATATCAGCTACGTTAGACGAATCCTTTATATACAGCAAGAAAAGGATAGGGCCCAAGATTGATCCCTGTGGTACGCCACAGAGCGTAGATTTTGGCTCAGATAAAATGTTTAAACCAAGTGCTTTCTAGGCCCCGTACTCCACAATGGTTAAGCTTTAGTAATTTGAATGGTAAACTATGTCAAATGCTTAAAAAGGTCTAAAAAAGCAAAAATGCTAATTTTTTTATGGTCTTTTGCTCTTGCTAAATTTTCGTTTTTAATTACCTGGTTGGTTTCTAAATATTCCAACAGTGGTTGAGCTACTATTTTTTCTAGACGTTTAATGAAACAGGGTAGTAGTGATATCGACCTATAGTTTTCTATCATATTGCTTTCGCCAGATTTATATATAGGGGTTACTTTAGCCCATTTAAAAGTATTGGAGACAATGCCAGAGGATAATGAAATGTACATTATGTGTGCCAGAGGGGTGGATATTATGTCAGATATCAGTTTAACTATTAAAGTACGAACGCCATCTAACCCAGGAGCAGCCGACGATTTAAGATTGTTTAGGATAGATTCTACGTCAGACTAAACAAGCTACAGCTACTTGTTAAAGGACGACCAAGATAGTCAGAAAATGTTGCATTTGTCGCTGGTATGTAATAATCCAGTTTTTCAGCAATTATCGTAAAATATTTGTTGAAACGGTTGTCTATGATATTTCTGTCGGATACATTGTTGTCATTAATTTTAAAAGAGGAGGGTAATTCGCTATATTTTGCCATTCTCTCTTTGGTAAGTTAGGTCTCTTGCTCAGGATACAGCTACATTGGTTCCTTATGCAGTGCTCTCTGTCTTTTTTCATCTTGGGCTAGTAAAACCTGTTCCGAACTAAGTCTTCAACTCTGTCAATACCAATATTTCCCATATCATCATGCAGTTCTTTTAAGACACTTTTGTGAAACACTTCTGGTAGAACGATCTGTTTACGACAATTTCCCCCAGGTAAAACGTCTTCATACACAATATCCCATTCTTGATAAAGCGTAGTTTGGACCACTCTCTACTTATTAGACTTGCTCTGCCTTTCAACTTGCCACACATACAGCGTTTTCCTTCACGTTTGGCCCGAAGAACAGTGGAAATGTCTGCATCTTCTGCTTGGGCTTGTCTGAGTTTGTCAGAGGAAATAATATCAGAAGTCGAGGCTGTCGTTTGGAACACTTCAATACAGCTATTGGATGTAAGTACATGAGGGGCGCCGGTAAATAAAGGTCCATCTTCCTGTACCTTGATAGACTATCACTTCTCCTATTTCTTCGGGTGAACCTTCTTGTGTCTATACCTTTTTCAATGATACAACTGGAAAGGGCTTCCTCGATAGAGCATCAGCGTCGCCGTTTTTCTTTCCGGGTCTGTATCTAATAGTGAAATTGAAATCCGCTAACTCAGCCACCCATCTGTGTCTAGTAGCGTCTAGTCTTGCAGTTGTGAGGATATATGTGAGGGGATTATTGTCAGTATACACTGTAAATGATGGAGCGTAAAACAGGTAGTCTCTGAACCTATCACAGGTTACCCACTTGAGAGCAAGGAATTCGAGTTTTCCGGAATGTAGGTGGTAACGTTTCTCTGATGGTGTTAAGAGTCCTTGGTCCATATGCAACTATGCGCATCACTCTCTCCTGCTGTTGATAGAGAACTGCTCCTAAGCCTTCGTTAGAAGCATCACTGTGGAGTATGTATGCATTTGATTAAAACCGGAAGCGGGCTTACCTCCATGCCTTACGTACAGCCCGCTTGGTCATAAACCTAGTGCCATTTTGAATGTCTACGTGTAGTGATATCCGCTAAAACTGCGTAAATTGTGCGGTCGTAGCAAGACAAATTACAGCTGTATAAATACACCGGGACTATGCTTTGATGTCACTCTGCTGTACATCAATCCAATTCCCTTTTTAAAGATAGCAGTCACCCAAATCAAAGAAACAAACAAATTATAAAAATACTAACAAGTTTAATCATTTTTAAATGAATAAAATTGTTCACTTTTATGTTAACCTACATAACCCATTTTGAAATTTGTACGCACCTTTGGCTTATTGTAAGGGGAGAGCACCGTCGTCACTTCCTAGTAAGACAGTAATGGCGCGGGTTTATCCCAAAGTTCCCAGTCTGCGTTAAAAAGCTAGATGATACTTTATGGTTACAAAATGGTATGTATGGTGCATTACAATCTTGATATGCCATGCTGGAGCTGCACAGCAGATCACGTAACGTTTGAGAGCCTCTTGATGCACTGGATTCCAATCGATGTTGTCACTCGATGGACGTTGGCTATTGTGGGATTTCTTTTTAGCTTTCTTGGTTGGATTTGAATCAGACTTCAGTACTTTCAGGAGGCCATAGAATGCAGTAGCTTTACAAGAAAATCCAAGTATGCACTTCCGATAATAACTTAAAAGCCCAAGCAGTTTCCGAAGCTCTCTAATTGTCTGTGGAGTTTTCTCCCTTATCTGTGATACCGCTTCCTTTTCACTCGGATCTACTTGATATCGTTTTCGGACACAATATTTCTCAGGTATCTGATCTCCTTTAGGAAAAGTTCACAATTGTGAGGTTTGACTTTAATGCCTTTAGATTTTAGTTTTTTTAAGCACTGTCTCAAATCCTCAAGGCGCTTCTCAAAAGTAGGGTTAACACAAGACTGTCATCGAGGTATGGAATGCAAATGTTATCCCTTAAATCTGAAAGACAGTCATTAAAAAACTTTTGAAACATTGCAGAAGCATTTGTCAGCCCAACTGGAATGCGAACCCACTCATACAGTCTCCATGGAGTTTTTAATGCTGTTAGAGGTCGACCTTTTTCCTCCATGAATCTCTGGTGGTAGGCTTTTCTTTGATCCAGAAGACTAAACCACTTGTTTCCTCCCAAACCATCCAGGATGTCTTGGATCCTTGGTAGGGGTTGTCTATTACTAATAGTCTTCTGGTTTAGCTGTCGGAAGTCTATACACAACCGCATAGTACCAACCTTTTTGCGGACACACACAACAGAGGACGAGTAATATGAATGGAATTTGGTTATCCAGCGCAGGATTAAGTAGGTCATACAAATATTCTTAACTTCTTAGAAAGATCGTGGTATGGACAAATAGTTCTTCTGAACAGGTATTCTATCTGTTAGATGTATGTCCATTACAATATCTTTTGCACATCCAACATCGTCGTCGTCTAGGGCAAAGACATCGGCTTATGCTCAAAGAACTTCACGAACTGCCGATTCGTGGTTGGACGTAAGGTGGCTTAAATAAATATTCGGATGTAACTTATTTGTTGTTGTTGTTGAAGGTTTACTGGTCGACTCCTTGTTTGAAGAATTCTCCGTAACCGGAAACACAGCACAGACTGGTTCTATTTGCCCTTAAACGGTTCTAGCTGGAAGTTGGATTGGATGTTTGGTCATGTTGGAAACTTGTATATTTACTCGTTTTGTTGACTTAGATAGGCTTATCAGAGTATTAATAATGTCTAGTCCTTCTGGAAGGTCTGATGATTGTTCAAACAATTCATACATGCCTTCAGCTTCTTTACCAAGTCTAACTGGACATCTGAGATTAACAAAACTCTGAGGTACAAAAACACGGTGTCGAACATTGTTGACTTCTGCAAATGTGTCTAAATTCGACAACTGGATGTAATTGACCAACGCTTTAGCTTTCTTGTTACTCAAACTTTAGAAAGAACTGCATAACAGCTTGTTATGGTAGAACATGTAGGATCTATCTTTTGTGTCAATGATACGTATTCGTGGATTAAATTGTAACCAATTATGGTCTGCTTGAGATTTTCATCATCTACGACCAGGAATGGTGCTATTAGTTGTGCAATCTGCTGATCTGGACAAGGAAGGGAAATTGTTAAGGTGATCCAACCCACACAAGGTATCTCAGTACCATTTGCAGCTGTCAGGTGTAATTCTTGGTTGGTGAGTTCAAAAAGGTTTAGATGTCTTTTTGACTCTTTCAACCCATGACTTGGGAATCAAACATACTTGTGAGCCAGTATCCCAGTCTTTGTTTCATCCAACTCACAAGAACTCATACATTTATCACTAATTAACTTTGTGATCTTTGTTTCTTGTTTATCACTTAATGGACTAGTAAAGCATCCACTGCATTCAACTGAAGTTAATTTCTTCTTAGTAGTAGCATAAATCTGGGACCGAGCCAAAATAAAGATCGTTTAAGCCTTTCTCTAGTTTTAACTTGTCCCAGGTGGTCTGCAGCTTTGATGTCATGCGCGGATTAAAGAACTTCATTCCGCAGGCAATGGATACTACTAATTTAAGTCTAGACGAGTGGTCCTCCTGCCATCAGTAGAATAGCACACCTATGAACAATTCCAGTCGAGTTCGAGTCAGCCATAGATGTTTTGTCCCTCGGCCCTGCAAAGGAGGATGTTTTGTTTGAAGCACAAGCTAAAGGCAGAGGGGCTGGGGTCTTCAACGTCAAAAGTCTCGCTCTTATCACCAACAAGCGACCACAGTGAACCCTCGGATTCCTGACCCCCTCCCCTCTTCAAAAGAGACGTCGCATTTGAATGGTCATGCGAAATCATCTGACAGGATAAAGGAGAGACATTAGCTATAGGCACCATGTCATCAATATAGTTTTCAAAGTGAGACCATTGCTCTTGTGCACCATGACAATTTGTACATCCGTCACACAGCAAATGTTCGGGGCGACTTCCCGCACAATAGAAGTCGCACTGGGGGAAATAATCGGGTATCCGAGACAATCCGTCAGCGTTACCATGTAGCTTAATTTATCGGTGAATTATTCTCATATCGCATTGACTAAGTTTCTATAACCAGCAGGCCAATTGGCCTTCGACATGCCGGAACTTGGTTAACCCCACGAAACTATTATTGTCGGTGCGAATATGAAAATTACGGCCTAGGAGATAGTGACGGAATGCTCGGGTAAAAGTGACAACTGCAAGAAGCTCTTGCCTACTGGTACAATACTTTCGCTGTGCCGGTGTCAAAACATAACTAGCAAACGAAATGACTTGCCACGCCAGCCTCTACTTGCGACAGAACAGCGCCAATCCCTATATCACAGGCATCAGTGTCAATTATAAAAGGATCAGTCCGATTAGGGAATGCTAAAATAGGGAATAAAAAATAGCTATTTTAAACGAATGAAAAGCTTCGTCATGTTGGGAAAATCCAATTAAACACAGCTTTAGGACCCATTAATTGATAGAGAGGAGCCGCAAGGGACCCAAAGTTAATAACAAACCCCCAAAAAGACTACCTCCCGCCGAGAGGTAGGAATAGGCCATTTTGCTAGAATGTCAAGTTTCTGCTCTGCCACCATTATCCCATCATCAGAGACGGTTCGTCCTAGGAATCATCTTTGGTTTGAAACAGTTCACATTTACTGGCTTCAACTTTCATTTATGTTGTCGAAAGCGAGCAAAAGTCTGTCTTAAATTAAATAACATGGCTTCGGCATCTGGCCCCAATACAATTACGTCGTCTAAGTATGCCCATACCGTTTTCTAGGTAAGCCCTGCGACGACTAGGTTCATGGCTCGCTGAAAAGTGGCTGGGCGTTACACAGCCCGAACCCCTTGCGCACATGTTCAAAAATACCATATTTTGTATAAAAAAATAACTGGCGAACTACAATTTGCCAATAATCTGCCGCTAAGTTGAGTGTATTAAAGTATTTAGACCCACTGAGAGTGTCGAGACACTCCTCAATAAGAGTAAGGAAAAGGCGTCCTTGACAGTCTTAGCGTTGAGTTCACGGTAATCTCTACAACATCGTACGGACCCGTCCTTTTTGCGAATAAGGACAGGATCGGACGACCATTCAGAATCAGAGGTTTGTATAACCCCCGCATTACACATGGACTTAAATGTTTTTGTTCTACGGCTCTATGCTCTATACAGGATGCTCAGCACCAGTATTAATATGTTGCTGCACCCAAGAGAACACCCAAGGTCCAAGCCGTGACGAGCAAAGATATCTTGATACTCTATTAACAAAGCAGTAATTTGTTGAATCACTTCAGGTGATATATGTGTAACACTATCAGCTTGCAAAGTTTGCAGGTGATCCGATAACTCGACAACCCCGTCCTCCATAGAGGGAAGAGATGTCTCAATATCTGGTTTAATCGTTATAGATTGAACGGCCCTACCTAACAAATCCCCCTGCCCTAACTTGTAACCTATACTATTACCGTTTCGTATTTAACAAATGATAGTACCTCCCCCTCTTGCCAATACCCGAGGGGCAATTAACCCGGGGCCCAATTCGATGAGTTCAATAATATATTCAATGCTAGGATCGCCAGGGGGATCGAGCGGAGCTCGAACAAATTGACCGCTATAAGGGGGAACAGTCGTAGGACAGGTGACCAAAACTTAGTTTACGTCTAGGCGTCCACATATGAGAACCGGCTCCTGGATAGGAGCCACCAACATATTCCCTGTGTACGTCTGGCCCCCACTATTAGAGGTAGGCCACTTATAAGAGAAACATTACGATTACTACCGGGAAAAGCTCCTCTAATGGTGGTGAGACCCACTGCAGGAAATCTCTGAGCAACTTGATGGTACAGGTCTTCACGAACAATGGTAACCTCTGACTCGATGTTCACCACCGCCCGCACCGGGATGGTGTCCAGGACACAGTGTACTATTACTTTTTAACCACCCAAATTAGTGTTGTGTTCAACAATCTCTACTTGGACTTCACAACTAAGAACCTGAGAAGATGAGTCCAGTCAATATTATTTTTTTTTTATCACGGGGTCTGGGGGTCTGCGCCCCAGGCAGCAATTTTGGGTGGACCCAAAATTTGTTTCCCCCTGAGTAATGATACGAATATGAGTACGAAGCTAGGGACTCCGGGGGACGACTCCATCCCGCAGTCCCTGTGAGTTTAAGGGGACTCGGAGGCACGGGTATTAGAAGGCCCATTGTAATTATCAATACTGGTTTTTAGGGCAGTCCCTGGCATAATGGCCAGGCATTCTACAAAAAAACAAAGACGGACTCGGAGACCTACTAGCGGGTCGTTCTCCTGACCTCGACGAGGACAGAGGCAGTTCCCAGACTGCACAACGACGTTGGGCCAACGTTGCGTTTTAATTGATTTGGTTGGCTCTTGGTCGCCGTTGGCTTTGGGTCGCTAAGCGACGTTGGATTTTGGCTGGCATGGTTGGCCACATAAATGGTTGGCTTATGGTCGATTCCCAACGTCGGCCCAACGTCGCGTTTTGGTTGGCATGGTTGGCTGTATTTACGGTTGGATCATCGTCGACCGCTACGGTTGACCCAACGTTGGGTTTTGGTTGGCATGGTTGGACAAATTAATCGTTGGCTTATGGTCGTTTACCAACATCGGCACAACGTCGGGTTTTGGAAGGCTTGGTTACAGACATGGGGTCAAATACTTTTGAAAGTATTTAAATACAAATACAAATACACTCGATATACAAAATACAAAATACAAATATCTTTATTTGGTGATGTATTTAAATACAAATACTGTTCATAGTATTTATTACAGATACAAATAACTTTGATATACAAATGTTTATATGCGTATGGAATGAAAAAACAAATTATCTAGTTTACAGTTAAAGTTTATTTTGTTGCGATACATTTTTTTTAATAGAAACGGTGATCGTGATGGGTGGCATAGGAGTTGCGTAGGGAAAAATGTCATAGTGTCCTCCAAATTGAATGAATTGATATAAGTGTCAAAAATCAATGACAGTATCACAAAGTTTATTTATAACATATCTATTTATGCTCACAGCTTCACACTTATCTTACATGCACTCATAGGATACGGAGGCCAAATTCTGGAGTCTTTAGGCTATATTAATATGGTATGTGTTTTGACTTTAAATTGCAGACGTAAAAATGACTGCAAAAATAATCTGCATATGAACAACGAGAAAGATTATATACATGTAACGGTAGACATCTTGTCTGTGGTAGATTGTACTGTCTTGTGCTTACATGTTTGCAAATGTGATAAAGTAATCATCTGACATTTATTGTTAAATATCCTAAGATTTATTAATTGTCTGTGCATTTTGTCAAATGTTAAATGTAGTCTGGGTACATGTATACCTGTGACCTGTGTGCGTTTGTTTAAGGAATAAGGTTTACACTAGACAGACTGGGCAATATCTACATATTAATCCTATACTATCCACATCCTTATCTCTGGGGGTTGGATAGAGAATTAGCTGGTTTACACATTTGAGAACTAAATAAAATTTAGCTACTAAGATATTATAAACAGTAGTATTTTAAAAGTGTTTAAAATGCTTTTACAAAGTACTTTTCAAAATATACAAATACTTTTATTTAGGAATGACAAATACAAATACTAAAATAAAAGTATTTAAATACAGTTAGTTAGCTATAATGAATGGGTGGCTCGTCGTCGGCTGCAAACGTCGGCACAATGTTGGGCTTTGGTTGGCATAGTTGTCTAAATTAAACGTTGGCTTATGGTCGATTACCAAAGTATTATCACATGTTATTTTTTTTAGGAAACCATGCAGCAACTAAATTAAATAAGTTTATTTTTACATCCATTAAAAGCCATTGTGCAAATGCATTTCCTGTAGTCCCTACGAGAATAAGATATTACAGACATTTTTATCAAGGAATTCGTCACCAAACTGCCGCCAGATTGGTAGGCTCAAGTCCCATGACTATCTTCACCAATTCACTTCTTTGTCAAGATGGCGGACAGTAAACGTATTTCATTTTCAAGTGTAACGTTTTTGTTAGACACAAAAAGTATTTTCGTTAATAATATGGCTCCCAAACAAACAACAGCTAACACATTAGGAAACAGGAAGAGATCCAGGCGTACTCATATGGCTTATACCCGTAAATAACGGCGATCTGTTCTCTTTGAAACTGGTATATCGCGTCGAAGTGATATGTCGCTGCAACAACAACAACGTATGTATGACAGTTCCGCTGTCCAGTACACCCTCGAACACAGGTACAGTTGCTGTAAGGTCTGCTTCAAATATACTCAGTCAAAAAAGAAACTTCACACTAATAAATTTCTAAATATTTTCTTGAAACCTAATACAAGAGATTATTATTATTATTAGAAGTAAATGCGTTGTCAAATACATCATGACACACAGCAACTCCGACGTGCACAAGCATGAAGTTCGTGCGAGCATACATCCAGGATAAAGCAGGTTTCCTTGTGTTCCTAGTCACGTGACCTTATGAGACGCGTGCAATTGAGCCCACGTTAGCACAGTAGAGTGACATCTCAGGAAAACAAGTTCTTACAGTAAATTATGCGTTGATTTGCAATGCCACGACTGTCAAAAATTCGACGTGAACGTGCCATTGGCATGCTGAATACAGGAACGTCGGTCACTGACGTTGCCAGGCCAAACGAGTGTGAAGTTTCTTTTTTGACTGAGTTAATTCGAAATGCTTTTCCACATATGTGAAATTCTTTTTCACATATGTAAAATAAATGACTTATTTTACATACGTGTAAAAGAATTTCAATTATGTGGAAAAGAATTTCATATATCTGAAAAAGAATTCAACATAAGTGGAAAACAATTTCACATATGTGAAATTCTTTTTCACATGTGTAAAATTAATTATTTATTTTACATATGTTGAAAAGAATTTCACTTCTGTGGAAAATAATTCAACCTGTGTGAAAAAGAATTCGACATTGTAAAATAAACCTTAATTCAACATATTTGGAAATATTTTTCACTTATGTAAAATGAAAAGGTGCTCAAAAAGCACAATCCGATCAGAAGCACATCCGATCGCAAAGCATTTGTTATTTTCTAGCGAAGAATAAATTAGGGAAAGTACATTTGTATTATAGGCCTACTATTGCGACCCATTCTGTAGTTAGCATTACTACGTCTGATTAGTCGGGAAAATAAAATGATGTAGACTACAATAAAAATACTGAATAAAAATAAACCCGTCGCCTGATATAATATTCACTTTTTATTTTTCACCGTAATTGGCATTTTTCATAATAGAATGTATGGTTTTGTGTTTCAACCGTTGTTGGCTGTAAATATATGCGAGTGTTCGACTTTTGGCAGTCTGCCCTCAATAACATAGATCATTGTCTGCTGTTTGCTTTGTTGTTATTGTTATCTAGCTGCAGGGGACCATTCCCTGATCAAATCTCTAGACTTGGGAGTGTGCTCTGCTGGGGCTAAACTTGCATAGCATGTGGAATATATTCCTATCGTCTTTGCATTCGTCTTGAAAGTCTACAAAAGACGATAGGGGAACAAACGAAGGTTGGATACGGTCCCTTGCTGTGGGGAGAAATCATTTCTCAGTTTTTTTATAAAATTTATTTTACATAAGTGAAATGCTTTTCACATTTGTGAAAGAGTTAGGTTTTAGTGCTTTATTTTACTTATTTGAAAAAGACTTTCACATATGTTGAAAATAATTTTACATATGTTGAACAAAATGCTACATATGTAAAATAATTTTTTACTTTAAAATGTGACATTGTTTTTCACATAAGTGAAAATCTTTCAACATTAGTCAAAAAGAATTTCACATATGTGAAAAAGAATTGTACATAAGTAAAATAAAAGCAAA
>JAQQZZ010007251.1:0-11731 GCA_030265115.1 Mopalia vespertina
CCAATAAGCAGACGTTTACCCCGTCACTTGAAAGCTTTCTCCAATAAGCAGACGTGTACCCCGTCACGTGGAAGCTTTCTCCAATAAGCAGCAGTGTACCCCGTCACGCGGAAGCTTTCTCCAATAAGCAGACGTTTACCCCGTCACGTGAAAGCTTTCTCCAATAAGCAGCAGTGTACCCCGTCACGTGGAAGCTTTCTCCAATAAGCAGACGTGTACCCGTCACGTGGAAGCTTTCTCCAATAAGCAGACGTGTACCCCGTCACGTGAAAGCTTTCTCCAATAAGCAGATTTGTACCCCGTCACGTGGAAGCTTTCTCCAATAAGCAGACGTGTACCCCGTCACGTGAAAGCTTTTCTCCAATAAGCAGACGTGTACCCGTCGCGTGAAAGGGTTTTCTTATAAAGAAGACGTCTGTCCCGATTCATGCAGGTTACAATGCAAGTTTATTTTGCTCATGATAAGCACTGATAAAATTGTCCCTTAACACTGGAGCGAATACATTTGATATATCGAAACAAGTACTGTACGTTTTCTATAGTATTGATATTCGAGTTCGCTGAACATCAAATACCTACAGCTGAAACATCATGATGCTGCATTCCGCGTGTTATTCCTTAGCAATGGTATAAACTGAAGTTATGACAACCAATGCAAATCCATAAAACTAGCGACGAGCCAACTCAGAACAAGGATGTCAGTTTGAATCTTTACTTTGCACAATGGACCATTGATGTTAAATTGCATAACATGATGTCGACTAAAATCTAAGGTATTTCAATTTGAGGTTAGACTGCATGGCATATTTATGTCGACTAAAATGTGTATTTATTTATTTCGCTGCGACTCAACGCCACTATCAAGTTGTCTCTCTGATTTCAGAGTGGTGCTGACGAGCGTAGCACAATAACCCCACACCTATAAACTGCGAGACGGCTCACGAACGCGTTGAATGATTGTATGCTATACGCCTTGGGTGGCACAGTCGATCAATCCAATACAATAAATTCATTTTGTACAATTTGAAAGGGAACGTAATAACAACAAGTGGATTCATTTAAGCCAATCTGTGAGCTTAAATGGTATTTTCTGTAGTACCAGTGGTTCAGATTGTGAATCAAACAGATTGTACCGGAATTTGAAAAATCGAAGTCTGCGGCGTTTGTAATGCATCTTTATCTAGGACAAAATAACATGTCCTTGAGATAACAAGTAACAAACGTTTCTCTTCTTACTTTTGATAGCAAATGTCTTATTCGCAGTAAATAATCTGATCAAGCAAATTCTTTTCCCCGATCGACATTGAAATATTATTTTAAAGATAGCACGTTAACCATCAGATATTTATTTTTCCTTGACGCCCGTGGGAATACTATCAAACATATGTTTATTGATGTTCCTGTGGCGGAGAAAAGAATCATTATTCTAATTTCTAATTTACTGAGGAAGCAAGCCGTTAACATACACGCAATTTTAGATTGACCACTAAGCCATTTCATAACATCATACATCAAATACGTTATATTCTTATCATAGATCAGTAAACCACACGTTTACTTACATTCTTGTATAAATATGGCTCTAATGGAACCCTTTAAGGTTCTACGGTCATGGCTCTGGTGGAATCCTTTAAGGTTATACAGTCCTGGCTCTAATAGAACCCTTTACTGTTCTACAGTCATGGCTCTAGTGGAACCCTTAATAATCCTGTACTGAACCCTCACAGAAACTGTTCTTATGGTATTTTCTCTTTCGTCTTGTTACACAAAACCGTTTTTGTCGTAATAGGTTCATATAGAACCATCTAAAGAACATTCAGTTGCCGGGCTTTGATAGAAGGCTTGGGGGATTTACAATCATGTTTCTCATTGACTCATAATCATTAGAGACACCACTGTTTATATTTCAACTCTTCGGCCGTATAATACAGATTGATGTTAACCTGCATCACTGCATTTGTATCACTTCGTGTAATTATATTCCAAAGACTGAATAAAAATGCTCCAGGAAAAGGGTCATTGGTGAATTATGGCTTGGCACAGAAAACTCTTGTTCCAGTTCCTGAGTATAATATGTATCAGAAACAGTTATTACCACAAATAAACCACCTAATGTTCATCTCGATTCTTAAGAACGCCATTCCCTTGGGGACGACATTTTTAACAACGGCAGTCTGACCAATTAAATTACATACTAGAGCCTGGCAAACAATATGACTTCCATATAAACTAATTGTGCTACTCAGTGATGGCATACAAAGTGGTATGTTAGAACATTTTGGAATTCATTTTGGAGACACACCTTCGTACAGATGTCATATCATTAAGAGCGACCAGCGTTGTTTTGTCAATCAGGTCAAAATGTCAGGTCTAAAACGTTGCACACCAAAGCGTAGGTCTACATCGAAGAGCCTTCATTCCCCGAGGTAAGCGCTGCACTTTAAGATAAAACACTCATAATTGTAATCTTCAAAACATAATATGAACAGTCCCAAGGCAAACTAGAATTCTTCTTTAGAATAGGGTTGTTGTTACTTGCTTTGAGTGAATTAAAAGTGTGCGCTAACTACAGTAAGGTAAGTACTACAGGAACAAGAGTACGACAAATCGCCACGATATATGACTTCCTGATAACCGATTATAGTTACCAACACTGTATAATACATAACGTATTTAGTACCAGAAACAAGCAAAATTCGAGCTCAGCAAGTATATAATACGAGGTTTGTGTAAAGTTAACCTAGGATGTGTACGTTTGGATTGTTTAAAGCTATGCCATTTTTGCACAATCACAGTATACTTTAATCATAAAACAGTGCAATTCACGTGCTTGGAGATTTAGTAAACTCAACATACACCCTAGTGACATGCGATATAGACCCTAATGTACAGGATAACTAAGGGGACTATAGATATGATAACCTAGGGCACACATCGTATCATCTAAGGAAGCATACAAAGATAAACCCATTCGTTCACAATTCTGATGTATAGTACAGATTGAGATTGGAAGAGGGATGGTTGGGAGGGAGCGAAGACATCGAAACAAGAGTGGAATCATTTGGTATACCATGGATTGTGACATGCCACAATTATGTATACAGTGTAACAAGGTAACCACATATACAGTGAATCATAACCACGGTTATGCCTCTATATTTCAAAATATGGGAGAGTTCACATCATTGTCTAAAAATGAAAAGTACTTCACAACTATAGTTGATGGTGAATGTGCCTACCAAGTTTCATAAATATAAGATTTATCGTTTTCGAGTTCTGTTCCGGAAACGACATACGAAGTTTTTGACTGAGTTCAACTTTATATCCATGGTGGTTCCATATTAGCGAAAAGCATAACTATAACCGATGGTGAATGTCTACCGAGTTTCATAAAGACAGACCTAACAGTTTTATAACTATAACCGATGGTGAATGTCTACAGAGTTCATAAAGACAGACCTAACAGTTTTCGAGTTATTCTCCGGAAACGAAATTTACTTCTGTTGATGACAAGTCCAATTTGTATCCATTGAAATGAAAAAAATTTAATCAAATTTGGAGTCCATAACAGCAACAAGCACGACTACAGTTGAAGGTGAATATGCATACCCAGTTTTAGAAAGGCAGCCTTTTAGTTTTCGAGATCTGCTCTGGTAACGGGTTGGGGCATTCGGAACTGACGCCGCACGGACAGACTGAAAATACGACCGATATAGCACGTTCAACACGTTCGGACAAGTGACACGAGAAAAAAGTGATCTATACTTGTCAAACACCTTTACAAAAGATTTGAACATGAGGCCGAAAAAAGTATGATTCTCCGAAGAGTACGATATTTTTCATGATCTACTGCGTCGTATACGAAGCTTATCACGAGTTTTAAACAAATTAGATGCATTTTTACCAGACTCGATCAGGTCCAGTTGTGTGTCATGAACGATCGACTTCAGGAAAAATTAGATGGAATAAGATTTTCCAAGTCGACTATACTGAACCGATCGGATCGAGACATCATATCGCCAAATTGCTATCTGTCTAGATATGGCAGTAGGATGGTATTTGTTCTCTAATGTGCAAAAGTTCTTCAAGATAATATAATGTTATAAAATTGATCAAGCTAGCTATCGAAGACCTGTAAGCACACGTCCTGACTACTGGTAGAAATTGGATCAAACAAACGCCAGTTTCCATTGCCATGAATCGTGTAGTTGTGTGTGTTAACTAGAAGCCACTGACTATTCAGCTATAAAAGAGGTGTTCCATATAGATTAGTGTTTGTTAGATGAACTGAGGCTCCGAATACCAAGTTTCGGTCAACAAAAGGCGCTAATATAATAAGAATATGTTTCATCGTCATCATGATTTATTGACGTCATACATAAAAGAGTTGTAATAGTGTGTATAAATCGTTATTAAATTTATTTAATTATTTGTTTATGACAAGAGGGAGAATCACAAGACGAAATACACCGACACCACAAACACATAGGTCTTGCCTCTTTACTCCGCGCAACAGGAAGCCCCCTTCCAGCCGCTGCTGTCTCTTTCTATCTTTCTTTTTTTTTCGAGCTAATGCATACACCATGCATTTGCCCTAACGTCTAAGACAATTTAAATTTATAAGATTGAATAGGGCTACGAGTTTTTGTTGACTGGAACAAATAAATTTATCCTAAATTTACCGACTCTGTGTGTTTCTCTCAGTAGGCTCTATTCACTGCCGGATTTGCCTATAAGCTTAGCTGGGTAAACCTAGAGCTTCTAGGAGACCTCTAGCCAAGGTTTATGATATTTTTGACACACATAGGCCTTTCTAAGACATACTTGAGGGGCCTTCAGGTGGAGTAGCCTAAGGCCTCTCTTCATCTAAACCCGGCTGTGGCTCTATGGTGTGTATTCCATATATACAAACAATGTCCACACTGACAGTTTGGGCAACCAAACATTAATTAATAGAGGGCGCGCCACTAACAAGGCAGAGCTTTATATATAGCGAGCTAACATACACATGTAAATCATCATCTGTGTGCATAAGCATGTTGTTTTTGTGATGCTTCAACAACCCTGTATAATCAGTAACACCGCCGGACTGGTCCTAAACGGAGATTATTGTTTGGCGAACATAATTGAGGATTGGAAAAAACACGCGTAACGTCAATAAAAAACCTTTCTCTAGAAAGCATCTGTTAAGTACCAATATGATTATTGTGGAAAAATGTTCGTGAACTAGAGCCAAGATAATTAGACATACACGATATGAAGGCTCGTCTCGTCATAATTGAAATACGGAAGAAAACACAGTAGGTGATAAAAAAAAAACATTATGGACAAATAAAACTCCAATCTTTTATTTAATCCATTCCAAAAATAACATGTTATATTAATTAGAGATAACAGAAGTATTTGGTGGAAACAGATAGTTCAATAAATATTTGTTTTCTCCAATGATTTAATCAAGAATCAGGTCAAGGGCATATAACGGAAGAATGACGAAATTATTGACCCATATTTCATGTATGTACTGGTTGCACTAACTATGTTTTTCACTATGTTTTTTCACATTAAATTTATTTAGGTGGTATTTGCAACCAGAATAAACATAGTTTGAAGGATATATCGATGATAACTTTAGATTGAACTCGTAATAAGACAGGTAAGCGAGTCCCAAATACAAATCAGTTGCGGCCCTCTGGTTAAGGACATCGCGTTTAAACTATTACCATACCTGTTTCGCCTAAACTTGAATGAACAGTACTTGTCCAACAAATATGAAGTGAAATTCTCATAATTACAGCCTTAAACACCAATCCTTGTAAACGCGGTACCCATAACCTTCTGCTGGTTGCTGCTATACTAGTATGAGAATTTTTTTCCTTTCTCATACTTTTCTCTCTTCATTTATTCCAAATATATATTTCTTTCTCTACAATAAAATATATACGTCGAACTAGTTACGGAATAATACCGTCACCACTAACCAATCCGTCAAACACATAAAACACCAGTTCAGCTATCTATAGTTGGTATTATAGGAACAAATGCAAAACAAATTTTCTTACTGAATATTCATCTATTCTTATCAAAACTTCACCAAGCTGAATGTGTGGAGCCGTTTACACCATCCAGTGCGGATAGGATCAAATAAATGCCTGTTTATTTCCCTTTCACACATCGTGCTAGTATCATGTGTTAACTCGACGCGGCCCAGAAATCATACAACCTCGCCACACGCAAATGATATTGTGTCATGCAGAGGTTATTGTCCGGAGAAACACAACAGTGGTTCCGGATAGCACTGAATGTGGCCATCATAAGCCTCGGTATTATCACCAGTATAATTGTTTGTTCCATTGTCAAGAAAGTTGTCTGGTAGAAGAGCTTCCCATACAAATTTCGTTCTGAGAAGACAAAGTCGTATCATTGTTTTTTCTTCTTCTTCTTTGTTTTGTTGTGAAATCAATATACAATATATACAAAGACAAAGCACTATGCAAAAAACATTCAAACAGTAATCAAAAAGTGCAAAAGTTCATAAACTAACATGTACTTGTTCTGTGTCTGTTCTTACAGAAAATACAAGTTTTTTTTACTGAAATGCATATTATAACATAATTGTTGCAAAATATTCCTGTGTACAGTCAAATTAAAACACGACTTAATGAGCTAAACCACGTAAACACTTATTATACGGCATTTGGGCCCCCAAGCCGCGGCATTTCTTCTCAGTTGATAAAGGCCCCGGCATGTCGGCCGGTAGCACGTATAGTAAATGTTTACGTGGAGTTGCTCAGAAATTCGTGTTTTAATTCATTTAATACAACCCACGTACGAGTCCTAAACAATATATCCCTGTATATGTTTTGATTCCAGACACGTGGAAGCCCTACTTAGCTATATGTGTCAGTACATATATACTCTTATATTTCTTGTAAAACTGCATCATTGCGTCATTGAACGCGGGGAAGTTTTTGTTCATCTTCTTTGAGAATTGTTCATTGATTAATGGCTAGCATACATTCTAAACATCACACCACTATGTCTAGATAAATAATAAATATGTACTTAGACAAAGACGAGACGCCCAGAAACAGAACTGAAATCGATCAACGATACCGAGAGAATACAATACAATACAACAACAACGGTTTTCTGGTTAGTTACTTTTAATAAAGATTTATTAGATGCTTTGCTCTATAGGGTCGACTTGATGATTTTAAGCCATCTGTCTTAATGTATCTCGATGGCTAGAAAATGGCGAGGAGAAACCAGCCTGGAAACACAGCTGGATGCCTTTTAAGCATAGGTGGTTGTTTTTTATTATAAGTTATGTATCAGTTTCTATCTGCATTTGAATTTTAAACCTGAAAACTGACTTTTTAACATTGCCTACAGACAAGTCAGGGAGCGTGAATATAGTCGACATGAACCGAGAGAAAAGTATGCATATCTTACATAAACAGTTAATACTGGAAGTTTTGACTTCATCTTCAGACAGAAAATTAATTGATTTCTGCAGCTCTGCCGTGTTTACTCACAAAAGATTGGCGTATCATTGCTTACACAATCAGATTACCGTATCAATGCTTACAGAGTGTGACAGTTAACGGAATGCCTCAGAAGGATAGGCGAATCTGTGAACAAGAACAATTACTGTTTGACGGCTGTTTACAGAAAACTATCAACAACCTGACACGCACCGGATCTTTCAGACGCCAATGTCACAAAACTCCGCTGCTATATCAGTGTAAGCCAATCTGGTGCGCGTATCATTCACTATGTGGTCATCAAACTGGTACGTCTACCTGTCCCCGTCAAGCTTAGTTGAGGTTGAATAAGTTTGATTTGTTTGTTTGTTTGTTTGAGGTTAACGTTTTACTTATGCGTATTTCACTTATATGATGACGGGTTGTCCAATTCACACCGTCGCTTGCTTAAATATGTTAACAAAACGTGAGGATACCTGCTATAAAAACACTCCTGCGATACTACCAGAGCCACATCGTGTGACTCACTCAAACACCTGATTATCGACAGACGAACTCCAACCTGTGAGCGGTAAATCCAAGTAGGACAATAGAGCCGACACTTTAACCACTAAAGCCTGCCGCCCACGAGCGATTCTCCGTCGCCGACTTATTGTAAGAGATTTTCCGTCGGCGGCAGCTTTTGCTGCACACGGTGCGATTCTGAGTCAGCGATTCTTCCAAAGTCAGCGGACATTTATATCACATGACTAACACTTGGCATGATTTCTTTTTAAAAGACTTTCTTTGAAAATTGCATAGAAATTTCAGCTTTGATCTTGAACATAAAAGACACAGGCGACAGAGCTAGTTTAATATTCATGCGTCAATATTTTTTTAATTTAAATCATGTAAACCTATCTCGGTTACTGATTGGATGTGCAACTTCTGGCTGCGATTTTCTGTTGCATGTTTGCCGCACACGAGGAGATTAGTCGCCGACAGTCGGCGACGAGTTGCAAGGTATCAAACATGTTTGATCCCTTGCGACAAGTCGCCGACAGTGTCTAGTCTCGTCGCAAGCATGCCGCACACGGAGCGATTTCCTTGCGATTTGTTGTCGCCGACGGAGAATCGCTCGTGTTCGGCGGGGTTAAGCCAAGGCCACGGGTCGGAATAAGTTTAAAAATTACGCACTTTGTTTTAGCTTATATAGTGTGGCTAATGTTTCCTAAATCATTCTGACATGCAGACAATGAAACTGTCGGTCAGACAGAAGTATTGAACCGATCCTGGGGAGTAATAAGAATTATCAGGCGGATTTTCAATCTCTCATACACACCCCGGGAGCCTGGCAAACACTCTCGGTATATGTAGATGTTCGAGCCGTGAATGATTATTGCGTACTTTCCATTAACTGTATATAAATGAAAATATCAATGTGGTGTCGCAATGAAGCCCATATATGAATCAAACAAATAAAGTAATCTCTGGTAATATTATTGACGTATCTGTAATAAAGAGATTTCTAATTGATGCAGCCCACTGATGCAGTTCTGATACGTGTTTGTTTGTTATTGTACTGGCAAAGAATACATTTTTCTGATATAAACTAAATCATTCACTAAATCATTTACTAACTTGATTTATGTTTTTTAGCTCTACCAAACAGCCCGTCAACAGCAAAGGCATATACATGTTCAATATATAAATTAGCACTGGATGAACATTAATTCGCAAAAGAGCCAAAGAATGCACGTTCAAAAGTTCTGTTAGTGTGTTTGTGTGAGTAAATTGCCGCCATTAAGGGAATACCCCTGGGGCACCAGAATTATTACCAATGAATCAATCTATTGTTTGTCTAATCCATCATCAAATCACTGCCTATGAAATGCCACTCATGTTTATCAACTTAACCTCTAGCCATGTAGAGGTGATATGTTGAAGTCAACAGCATCTATATTTATCCCGACCAGGCTAATATAGCTAAAGATATGTGGATACATTTAGGAGTTCTCTGTATTGCTGACATTTCATAACAATGACAGTGTTTTTAATCAATTTCTTGCCTTTTAGAAAGTGAATATTAACAGTATTTAATTTATTTTGGGATAACACTTTCTTAGTGTAAACAGATTTTTGATCACAAAAGTTTGCAGGCTGAAACCTGTCTGGAAATGGAACCCACGACCTTCAGAGTTAAGCACCGAATTGCCAGCAGCAAATGCCGGCCACCCCGAAAAACTCAGCCACCCGGTCTTTTACAAAGTTGAAGGTTAGTCGGCTGAAGTCTAGGTAGCGGACATTCACTACCCTTCTGATAGGACAGTGACACAGCTCCCAAAGATGAAAGCAATGAATGATTTTTGCGCCATTTACAAAATGAATATTAACAGTATTTTCGTTATTTTGGGAGAACACTTTCTTAGTTTGAGCAGATTTTAGTTCAGAAAAGTTTGCAAATTGAAACCTGCCCAGGAACCATCGGCCAAAAAACATTGATTCGCGTTTCTACAATATGGCGACTCGTTGACAATTACAGCAACAACAGCGTCGGAGGGATCAGAAGAGGAACTTCCTCTTAGATGTCGACTTTTAACAGAGACAACCCTCAGCCATTTGCTGTAACTAGAAATGCTTCAAAACTCCCTTGAAATCAGTCACAAAAACAACAGCGTCGTCGTGTCAACTAGCGTCAATATGAGTTGTTACATTTGCTACTTTGGCCCTATCCAGATGAGGTTCATAGAAATGTTCTGCTTGCTCTAAATTCATTCTACTGACCTACTTATCAAAGGTCGTATCATTCTACGTTTTATCTGCAATTATTTTGACAAGTTTGCTCGTCATGTGATCTTGACATCGTTCCGATAAAGACAGCCAGTTAAAACTTTCGACTTGAGAAAACACAGCGTCAAGATATCTCATTGATCTGTTTATAACCCTGCAAACATTTCTCCGAGAAAAGAAGTTAATTGTTATTGTTTACATATATATTTCCTGACGCAGCAGCCCTTTAGTTGCCGTCTGCAAAACAAGTTTAGAGGACTGTTGACGGATATTCAATAAAAACTGGGAAGAACGAAATTTGAGTTGTTACTGATGACAATGATCTGTTTTCTTCGCACACGAAGCAGTATATAGTTTTTCAAATATTTCCGCCTGGTTTGCAGTCGTTTTTTTTGTCCTTTGCAGCTCTTCAGCAAACGTCTGCACAACAAGTACAGTCTGGCCGTTGTTGGTAAATATTCAATAAATAAAACTGGGAAAAGGGAAAGTTTAAGTTGGATTCGAATCAAATGCCGAATCGTGTTCTCTACAGATAAGATTTTTATTTGTTGTCACTGATTTGTAATCTGCGGACACGAATCAGCAAAAACACTTTAATTATATCAAATATGTTGTCAGATTGGTTTGATAACGGTATCTTTGCGACCGACCGACTGACCGGCCCATGGTGGGGCATAAAAACAATGCTTATTTTTTATCTTTGTCAATTGAACTCAAACATAAAAATAAAGAATTAACAAACAAATTCAGTCTCCCATACTTTTGAATATCGATTGTGTTCATTGTTATGATAATATTGTCTATTTGTTCCTGTATATGAATTCGTCTGGAATCTATACTCCTGCAAGGAGGGCCGACATCGTCAGTAACTTTCTGTGTGAATGTCGATTGATGTTCGTCTGGGTCTAAACGACTAATACTATCGACTATAAATTACTAACGAAGTGCACACAATTCACTTAAAGATTTGCGCTGTTTGATTAAATCTTCACAAATGTAGAACAACATCGACATTGTTTGTTTTATTGACCGTAGGCCATCAGTTGTTTACGACGAGTACGTGGTATAGACCATGCAGACCATCGTTTATACGTGTTTATGTAACGTGGTACACAGAATCTATACACTAATTCAAATAGTGTGAGAGAAACACCATTGAGTGTGTGTGTAGCTTTGTGATTGTTTAGTACGTGTTAACTAACGGTTTGGTGATCAGCCTTACCATATTACTTCTATGTTACAGAGATTATTGTAACTGAACATAATTGAAGCTCCGAATGACAAATGTCCTTCAATACCAGCTCCTACTACAACAATCATCCGAATTATCACCAGTCTGATTTATTGATGTCGGAGAGACGGGGACTACATACCTAAGAGAGCTGAGATAATTAGACAAACGCCATACGTAACAAGACGCGGCCTAGTGATTATTGAAATCAATCAGAAAGACGCCGAAGCTGAAAATTACAAACTTT
>JAQQZZ010007262.1:0-11731 GCA_030265115.1 Mopalia vespertina
ATAATATCTCTTGTATTAAGTTTCAAGAAAATATTTAGAAATTTATGAGTGTGAAGTTTCTTTTTTGACTGAGTATAATTCTGTACTGCAATTCCGTAAATATAACTTTTCAGACAAGCCTTTGACTTTACTGATACGGACTTGATCCCCCACCTGAAACCGAGCTCGCTTCGGGGTGCAGAACTCGTTTCATATAAACGCTGGCGGAAACGTCTTGCTGATCCACCCTGACCTGGGTTGGTGCTCGACCAATACTGCGGTGATATGTATTGCTGTACCCTTCTACCATGTCCTGTACGACATCGATGTAGCGTCGTGTATTGGTCGCTGTAAAATACTTATACATCCGTCCTTTGAACGTCCGATTAAACCTCTCGACCACCGAGGCTTTCGTTTCGTTCCAGGTGTTAAAATGCAGCACATGACTTTGTTGTAAAAACTGTTGGAATTCTTTGTTGAAAAATTCCGTCCCTTCGCCAGTTTGTAAATACAGCGGTTGCCGCCCTGTAGCAAAGATGGTCTTAAAGGCGTCGATCAGCGGAGTCCCCGTTTTGGTGCGAATCGGCATGACCCAAGCGTATTTGGAGAAGACGTCGTTACAGGTTAGGAGATAGCGGTAACCGTCGTTGTGTTTGGACAAGCTTTGCATGTCCCCTAAATCCGCTTGTCATTGTCTGTCGATACGGCTGACGATCACCCGATTCCGTCGAAAGTGCCATCGCGCAGGTCGGTGTAACGTATAGGTGGGCTGTCCTTTCAACCACGCCACCACCAGAGCTTTCGACATGTTGACGCCTCGATCCGGTACAACCTTCCATAATCCGTTTACGACGCTGTAGGCCGGCAGGGCTGTTGGGTTCCTAATACAACCGTCGCAACGTCTTATCCGGTCTACCCATACTTGCCATGTGGACCGTGTGATAAGCTGGGTCGCGCTGCTTGTGTTAACATGAACGACCAAATTAACCAACGACACACGTAGGACACCCCACGGCACCGAGCACCGCTAGTGGTGTCACCATTCAACTGATCGTGGTTCGAAACAAGTCGTCAAGCGTTGGTAACACGGTGTGTTCGTAGTAGTGGCGTATGGCATCCGGGTGTTGAGCTTGATTACACACCTCGTGGGTGAATTGTTTCAACAAGAATAAACGTCCTAAATTCACCCGACCATCGTCAAACATCGTCAAGACAACGGTTTTGTAGGCGCGTAAATCCTGCACCGAATCAACCATGTGCGCCCAATGAAGTTTAGCATCCGTCATGACATCCCAAGCGTCGACTGCATACTGAACACCACACGGCAGAATCACAGCTGATATACTCTTGAAACAGGGTCAGGTCGTAGGGATTAAAGATATTAATAGTACTAACCGGTACTGTATGGCGGCTGTTGTCAAGATATCATCATACCTGGTAGACGACCTGAGGATCGTTCGTCTTGTAGGCAGTGTTCTCCGCCACAAGCGCTATCAACATCGCCTTGTTTTGTAGTAAATGCGGGCTTGGTAACACCCGCGCATTGTTGATGCTGGGGTAGTAATACCGCACCTGGTTGGTCTCACGATGCCGCAGGATAAAACCGTAGGCAAAGTTTAACTGGAAGGCTGTCGTCTGATCTTCGTAGATGGCTCGTATCAAACTACCCAGACGTCTCTTGCCGGTAAAATGAAAGTTGTAGTGTCCTGAATACGACGCCCGCGATGGAAGTGTTGCCATATACTACCCCAGTGCAGACGGTACAGGGCAGTGAGGTTCGTGTCCTCTGGTAAAACGTTAAGGAGTGGTTCTCTTGAATCCGCAAACAGTGCATCTGGTTGTAGAGTCAAGACGTCGGGTAAACGATATGGTGCTAGTGTTGTTGTAGGTTGTGTAGATTGGTGTTGTGAGATCACGGGCTGGTTTGGTATGTCAAAGACTTGTTGTGGTGCCGTCATACCATCTTCAATGCCCTGGTATGGTACCTCCATGATGGCGTCAGTGACGTCCCCTGATTGAATATCTTGTTGGTTGGATTTAGGTGACCTTTGCGGTTGAAGATGGTCGTTTGGGGGTAGTACTGGCTCAGCCAACAATACATTACACCCTCTTCAATTATCGGAGCACGCCGTGAAGCAGGTCGTTCACCATGGACCGCGCGCCGGTGATGTGTCAGATTGGAAGGCCTGTTGAAAGTGCGCCAGTAACTCCCGCATTCGAAACGCAATCGCCTGGCTTCTTGTCTTCCATCTTTTCCTCCTTTTTCTACAGAAAGCTGGTGGTGGTGATTCTGCTCTCTTTGATGTTGAATCAAACTTCGCTTCTCCGTGAATTCCGCTTGGCAACTTTCGCAGGTGAACATGTTTAGCTCTGTATCGATCAGGTTTTTAAAGGAAATGAACGCACACCTCGCTGTGTAGCGTTTTTTTTTTTATAGTAGTCGATCACAGAACGAGCCAGCGGAATCTGGTTCGGTGACACACACTAAGGTCACTGAGTACACGTTACACTCCATGACCTTCACACCACCCTGACAACCATTCCTTGTTCAGCAGTTTGGTGTTTCACACCTGCTCCGCTGTTTTTTGTTTGCCTTTGTTTGATGTTCATGTACTATGGGTTCAGTCGCGATGACACTCGGATAGTATATAGTACTAGTCATCTGGTGGGTGTATGGGCGACTGGGCAGGTATGGGGCCTGGTGTAAGATTGTCGTTGCAGAAAAGGCTCTTTCGAAAGAATTGATAGGTTGCTTCTCTTTTCGAAGTCGAAGTACACACCGCTTCTCTGTAAATGAGGTATTTAGGGGACGCTCTTTCGTCCATCACCAGGAACAACCTGCCTTAAGCTGTCATAGCGGACGGGCGGGTGTGCAATTGGCAAGGTCACCCCCACCACCATGAGCCACCCCTGCGGGATGGGATGCGGCCGTGAAAGAGACGAAGATCCTCGTGCGAGAGGGACAGGCTGCCACATGCGGTGTCCGCCATGTTGGTGAGGGTGAACAAAGGAAGATCACTCGTGGTTCTTAGCACACCTCGGTCTTTGCCGATGAGTCCGCTCAGCGCTGCTCTGAACTCTCTGCATGTGTGCAGACATGCTGTGACGGTGTGTCCGCTATATTAGTGATGTGTAGCGAAGGGAGATCATTCCTGATGTCATTGTTCTGACCCCACAACACTCCATGTTAAATCTCATCACATCTCGTCAACGCTCGCGAGAGTCCACCGCGCGCAAAGCATCACGGGAAGACACCCACAGAACCCCATGTCAGCCCTATGGTCAACCCTTCCTTAGTCATAAAGGGAGGTCACTCCGCAAGTCGTCGTTGTGACCGCACAGCAACCCATGTCAACTGTAGTCACATCTCGACAACGCTCGCGAGAGTCCACCGCGCGCAAAAACACCTACACCATCCCATGTCATCCCTAGGGTTTACCCTTCTTCAGTCAGTCGTGCGCTGTTACCCATCCACTTCGCACTACATAATAAGTAACAAGCTTATGATGTCATAGCAAATGCTAGTTCAAATGTCCACAGCGTGTCCACAGCGCCATCTATACTTTCATTTGTTAGTACTAAATAACGTTCACTCCTTAATCAGTAGTCCGGGATCATCCCGGGCAGACAACACACTTGTCATGCACTCGATGACCCCTCACGATGCCATCACGCTCAACCTGTGACGTCACGTCACGAACGCTGCTTGCCCCACACCCTAGTTCTCATTAACATAGAGCCCTTACTTAACATGTACTAATGTGCTAACCACCCACACCTTAGTGCTGAATAACGTACATTTCTTCTTTGTATGTAATAAAATATTACTACATAAATAGTAGAGCGGTACCAAAACGGCACCGCACTACTATTTATGTAATAAACAATTAGTACTTGATAATGTTAAACCCTTCCTTATTATGTAATAGCAAATGATAACCGAGTTGCCTTCTCTATACTACTCTTGTAACGTTTAATACATTATTGGCAATTTTCCTTTTACCAGTTCCCAGATCACGTGTAAGTATAGTGTCATACACTTTTATTTTTGTATATTATATCCCTTTGTTTACATATAATTTCATGTTTACTATTTATTTACAACAACAACAACACACTCAATTTAAAATGCATGCTTGATATATTTTCTTATAACAACACATACAAGGTATTATTTCAAAATGTACGTATTCATGAACTTTTAAAAGGTTTAATTCTAATCTACAGCGAACTCTAGATATTTGCTATTCAATTTTCCTGATTTTGGAAAATAGTTTAACAGATGTATTCTTTTTTACTTGCATTGATTGATTTGGAAGTAGTAGGCCTGTAATAACTTATTGTTTTGTTTTTATTTGACAAAGCATTCAAATATCTTTACATTAAACTATTCATGCGTATATCTAATTTCACTTTCTCTTTCAGAAGTTGTGCTGAAAAACTCAAACATCACCACAACGCAATGGAACGTACACAGAAATAAGTATAAGCTTAATGCTCTGGTTACGGTATTCAGCAGACCGGAATGGCGAAGAGAAAGAAGAAACAAACGAAAGGAAGTTCTACCAGTGTCAACTTCGGCCTTATGTTTGCGCGAAGACAGTACATTTCTACATCTTTTCGGCTGGATGTGTTACCTCCTAGATCAATTAACTTCTTTCCAAAAAAATGAGGTTGTTTAGTGAATAATTCGAGAAGCTGATATAAACCTCTATTCAAATACTTCTATGCAGAAAATTTCACTTAAAGAAGACTATACAAAGTAAACCCTGACGTGATATACGATTGTAAGATTTTCTACGACTTTCTACGTTTTTCTACGATTAAGATTTTCTATTTATACGCCTTTAACAACAAATCTAATTAGCAGTGTTTCAACCTGCGTATCAAATACTTTGCTAACTCAGTTTCTGGTCAGATTTTAGATGTTGTGTTACACGTTTCACAAAATGCAGCCGATGAAATACAACTAAAAAGAATTGTGTCAGTAATGAAAGTCTTTGCATTTTAAATTTAAATGTTTAATGTCAGAGCATGATTAATTTGCAGATGAATTAATGTACATATCAAAGAAACATCGGTTCTGTTCATCTGGGTGAACTGTTTATAAATTATTTTTGGCAGATCGCTGGTCACTAATTGTTGCTTAAAAAGTTGATTGTATTCTTTGACATTATACATTAAAACTGTCGTACGACGTTCAGCCTGAAGAGGTCCTATGACGGCCCATGGTTGGCACAGCAGTGGCATCTTTACTTGTTAATTTAATGGGCCCATTATGGTTTTCCAGCATTGACTAACTGTTGGTGCTGTTGTGACTGACTGAAGTCCGCCAATGTTGGACCAACATCACGCCAATGCTGGCGGGAAATCGGCGATCGTAATCAGGCTAACCAAATGTTATCTGGGTATATACTCAGATTATTTATTCAGTAAAATTATCTGTTAATAATATTAAGTAGAAATAAAAGACACTGAAAACAATTAACATGAAGGGCTATGATTAGGCCTCTTTCTCACAAGCTTTTAAAGAATTAGGTTACTATTAAAAAAACTGAATTTATGAATTTATAACTGTTAATATATATACATTTTGACAATCTGTATTTGAATGCGACACCACTCTACTGATAAAGAAGGATTTGTGCGTTATTGAGTACTAAGGTGCGGGTGTGTTGCACCTCAGTACATAATAAGTAAGGGTTGTTCTTTATTATGTACTAAGGAACGGGGGGACTATGGAGAGCGTGGTGATCTCGCGAGAAGTAGCGAGCATCGCCTGTGACATCATAAAGTCACGTGCCGTCACAGGTTGACACCTGTGTCTTGAGTCAGCGGTTTAAAAAAGTTGGGTTGAATTAATTCCATGCAAGGCGGAAACGGCGGAAAAGAAGATCGTCGCATTAAGCCTCTCTTCCTTTCTTATGCGGCGTTCTGCGTAGGTGTGATTGTGTTCCCGTGATGCGTTGGTTGCGTGTGGCATTTGGGTTAGGATTTGTTATTACATAATAAGGAAGATTGTTACTTATTATGTATTAAGGAGCGTATCATAAGTATCTTATAAGGAAGGTGTTATTATGGGGCAGTGTGGGAGTCTTCCCGTGATACTTTGCGCGTTGTGGGGGATTTGGGTTGTGATTTGTTATTACATAACAAGGAAGGTTATTACTTATAATGTACTAAGGCGGGAAGGGTGTTATTATTTATCATGTAGTGCAGCGGACACCGGACTACACGATAAGTAAGGGTTATGCGTTATTGAGTACTAGGGTGCGGGGAGTGTTGGGTTAGTGGGCGCTGTTGAAGCTGGGTTGTATATAGTGGTGTTGTAATTCCACAGCATTCCCTGAAATTGTATTGACAGAGAGTTTTGTTGTACGAGTAGGGTTAGCCCTGTATAGGGCCTTTGGAAAATAAACACGGCTGTGTGTTTAAAAATAAACATTGAACGCATTTACGACGGCGTGTCTACACATCGATCGATGCCTGAGTTCCACATTAGCTGCGCAGGCACCACAGCACACGACAGGGTTGGAAGGCAATATCCGGTAATGTAGTTAGACAAATTCCTTCCCATGAGCTTGTCCGCATCAGAATCTCGCAAAAGGGGTCGAGATATTGTGGGGTGGTGTGGAGGTCATGGAGTGTAATGTTTACTCGGTGACCTAAGTTTGTCTATCTGTAAACTGAATGGTTTAAATCAGTTCATCTGATTATAACCAGGTCACGTGGCTTCGATCTGTAGAGCCATTTCGCGTGACTTCGATCTTTTTTTTTCGAACCAGGTCCCGTGACCTCGGTCTGAGATCGATTACTCTAAAAGACCGCAGCAAAGCTAGGTGTGTGTTCATTTGCTTTGAATACTTGATCGAGAGAGTTGAACATGTTCACCTGCCTTATTTGCCTAGCTGAATTTACCGAGAAGAAAAGTTTACTTCGACATCAAAGAGAGCAGCCCGGCTACTAGCCTGGAGAAAAAGGAGAAAGAGAAGGAAGACAAGGAACCAGGCGATTGGATTTTGAATGCGGGAGTTGTTGGCAGACTTTCAACAGGCCTTCCAATTTGAAACATCACCGACGAGTGGTCCATGGGGTTACCCAGACGATGGAGCAACCTCCTACACTGCGTGTTCCGATACTTCAAGAGGGTGCTAATGCGATGTTAGCTGGTCCATTACTCTCCCCCCCCCCCAAACGAGCAGTTACAATCGTAGAAGCCACCTACGCCCGAACACCACGATGTTCAAGCAGAGGACGTCACTGACGCCATCATGGAGTCACCACGCCAAAGCCTTGACGATATGATGAAGGTACTACACCAACGCTTTGACTTACCAAACCAGCCCGTGATCTCTCCACGCCAATCAACACAACCTGCGTCAACACTATCACCAGATCCTTTATACTCTGCATCTTGACTGTCCGCCAGGCTGCACTGTTTGCGGATCCGAGAGAGCCACCCCTTAACGTTTTATCCGCGGACACGGACCTCGCTGACCTGTACCGTCTGCACTGGGACAGTATACGGCAACACTTCCATAGCGGGCATCGTGTCCAGGACCAGTACAACTTTTGTTTAAACAGACAGAGAAGTCTGGATCGTTTTGTGCGTGTCATCTACGAAGATCAGACGACAGCCTTCAAGTTGAATCTTGCCTACGGTCTTATTCTGCGTCATCGTGAAACAAATCAGGTGCGGTATTTCTACCCCAGTTTCAACAACGCCCAAGTGTTATCAAGCCCCAATTTGATACAAAACAAGGCGACGTTGGCATTGATTGTGGCGGAGAATACTACCTACAACCCGCACGATCCAATGACTTGGGGTCGTCTACAACGCCCTGACACAACATGGAATGTGGAGCATGTGACTAACGTGGTGTTTGACATCAATAGATTACCGGGTATCATGATATCGTGACAACAGCCGTCATGCAGCACCGATCAGTACTATTTACATCTTTAATGACTACGACCCGACTATGTTTCAAGAATATATCAACTGTGATTCTGAGATGTGGGCTTCAGTATGCAGTGGAGATCTGTGGTGCCCTGACAGACACTAAACTCTATTGGTCGCACATGGTCACATCGGTACAGGATTTACGAGCCTAAAAAGCGTTGTCTTGGCGATGTTTGAAGATGGCCCTATGAATTTAGGGCGTTTACTCATGTTGAAACAATTCACATGTGTCGTGTGTGACGTGACGTGTGTGATCAAACATAACACCCTGACACCATACGCCGCTGCTAAGAACACACCGTGGTAATAACGATTGACGACTTGTCACGAACGACGATACGGCGAATGATCACACCATTAGCGCTGTTCAGTGTATTGGGGTGTTTCACGTGTTGTCGCTGGTTATTTTGGTCGTTCATGTTAACGCTATTAGCCCTACCACGATTATCACACATCCCCATTCTGCCTAGCTAGTATGGACAGGGTCACACAGCAAAGGGGAAGGCAGCAGAGAACCCGTACCCTACATAACCCGTCAGCGAACAGGTCAGACACCACGTCGGCGACCAAGTCAGCGACAAAGACCCTCGACAAGACTTTGCGACGGTTGTATTACGAGAAAAGATTATGGAAGGTGGTACGTAATCGAGGTGCCAGCGTGTCGAAAGCTCAGGTGGTGGAGTGGTTGAAAGGTCAGCCCACCTATACGTTACATCGAATTGCCTGACGGTACTTTGGACGGAACCGGGTGATCGTCCGTGGTATCGACAGTCAGTGGCAAGCGGATTTGGTGGATATGCAAAGTTACTTCGGACCACCGAAATGAGCTTTGTTTCAGACTAGAGATCAAGTCCATGTCAGTAAATTCAAAGGCCTATTTACCGAATTGGAGTACGGAACTATTTCGAATTAAACAACGCCACCCTCGACGACCTGTCGTGTATACGTTAGACTTGCACTGAGAGGTGTTGGCCGGTACGTTTTACGAGGCTGAATTACAACATTTCACCACCACATCCGAGGGTTACTATCAGGTGGAAGAAGTACTGAAGACGGAAAAACGCTGTGGTAAAACCTTCAATTGGATCAAGTGGATGGGTTGGCCTGCCAGTTTGAATTCATGGATTCCTGCAACAGCTTTGAGACGTATATAAACACCCCACCCAGGCACGGAGTAGTCGATGTACTACCCTCGATGGAGAGACCTCGTGATCGACAGGGTATGGAACGACAACCCTGATGGAATAACAACACTGTCCTCAAACAACGTGTCGGTGTGGTGTGCATTGTCTTGCTCACGTTATGGATGTGGGTGGGAACAACCAGTCTGGACGTGGCCTGGCTTCCCGCGCTCCATATCCCTACAACTGGACTGGACGCACAGCAACCCCTTTGAGCCTATCTACCAGGATTCCCAAGACCTTGGTCGACCTCAACCTCAAGTGGACAACGCCGCGTTCGGTCGAACCCGGCACACTCACCGAATAAACACCATTGCCAAGACCGTCAACGACACCGGCAATACTAACATCAGCACCACCGTCAACGTCAACGACAGTGTCAACAGCCCCAGTATCACTCCATCGACGAGGCCAGGTCAAACCATATCGCACTAACCCCCACTTACACCACAATCATGGATACACGTTTCCAACACCCGTTTACTGCCCTCGGGCAGTGGCAAGTCGTTCTGAACTCGAGCTTTTATTCACCACGCTGCCAGTTTGATTCACCCCGCCCAAGATAGGATCGCGTAGTGTTATGGTGAGTGTTGTGTACATAGTACAATCAACTGAAATGCGCAGTATTTAGAGGTGTTTAAAAATCCCAGGGACTCCTCTCAAATCAACCACCTCGCCAAACAGATATACCCTGTTCATACGTTCTTTGTGCGCGAGAATTTTGCGGACGCTTTGTGGGAACCCCACGGGTATTTACTGATTGATTCCAAGCAAACGACGCTCGATCATCTCCATTTACGCACAGGCGTCCTGCCCGGAACCTTCAGTACGTGTACCTGCGGAAGGTATACGTAAGACCACCACACGTCTCAGTTTTCGAAATCCCTATATGGTGAATGGATGGACAACATGTCAGCTCGAGTGAAGAAACATTTACCGACGTTACTTGTGGTGGCCACTGCCCCGCCTGACGTGTACCACGCACTGATCCGTGGTAGCGACAATTGTGACGTGTCTCAGTGAGTGTGCTAAAAACACTTTAGATGGAAACGTCCACCTCACTCAACATCAGAAGGCTCGATTGCAACCGTACAAAACACAGCTCCGTCTTCTTGCAACAAAGCCGTCAATCTCAAACGGAAACGCGCCGTCGTCCAACGTGGTGGATTTTTACTCAGTGTTCTTGTGATAGTCCTCGTGAGTTCGCTGTTGACTGGGATAGGCTTAACCACCCACGGCCAAGCAGCAGGATGACGTCGGTGAAAAGGATGGCTTTGGTGGAGCCTTGGTTATCGATATTACGACGATCAAACCTGTCGGATTCGGAGAAAATTGAACACTATCATCAGGCGTTGCAGTGGTTTTTAACTTATCACAATCAACTATGCTTGATCCAAACCTCCGCCACACCACCCTCAAACTCCACCATGAACCCATCAAACAGAACATCCTCGACTCTTCCAAGATCCCGACCACCACCTCCACTATACCCTTAGCACGCTTCGCATCAGCCTTCTGAACACTGACAACCGCACCGTCAACGTCACCGTCTTGGCAGCAGTGTCAAAGTCACAATTGACAACCACACCGTCACGAAATGACCTGCTACGCGTGGAAGACGAAGTGTTGAGCAATGTCCCCGTCCATCTCTGTAAAAAAAAAAGCGCACACTTCCTTACAGCGCATCAAGACGAGTCCCACCACCGGTTGGAACGAGACGGAGAGGCCTTGGTTATCGACGTGCGCGTCATGCCCGAGACGCACATGGTCGATCTCATCAACGACGGGCTTTGGGAACGACGTCACGGGGCGGCCCGAAGTCGTGAGCTCTTGACCCGGGCGTTCAAAGCGATGAACATCACGAGAGAATGGATCCCCAACAGAACGTGGTGAACGCCGGCCCATCCCACCTTCACTAGATCGGTCTTGGAGACACTTCCGTCGCACACTGGTATATCCCACAGAGGTGTGTCTGACACGTCACTTGCCTCACTCAACGCCCTCACCAACCCGGTCGGGACCGCGTCGCCGCTCCCGTGGGAATCCGACTCTTTCACTTCAACACCACACTGTTAGAAGAACTTGGTCGACACGACCACGAAAAAGTTGGTACAGACGTGACCGACCAAACATTTTCGCTCATGGCGACCAACTTTCTCACGAACAAAAATTCTCTGGTCATTTCGACCAAATTTTTCCTGGTCAAAACGACCAAAACAATCTTTGGTCGGCAAAAGTTGGTCGAATCGACCAAGTTTTCGCTGGTCAAAATGACCAAACAATCTGTGGTTGGGCAAAAGTTGGTCGAATCGACCGTTTTTCAGTATAAAACGACCAAAAAATCTTGGGTAAAAAAAAATTTGGTTGAATCGACCTAGTTTTGCCTTGTCAAAATGTGCAAACAATCTTTGGTTGGGCAAAAGTTGGTCAAATCGACCAAGTTTTTCCTAGTCAAGAAGTAGTCCGAAACAATAAAGCCTCTCCTATGAGAACGTTTTTGTTCATTCTGGCATAGTTTGATATAAAAAAGTGCAACAAACAACAAAAGTTTTTCCTTATGCTGATATACACAACCAGAACTATGCTTGTTTCATTAATTCCATAAGGA
>JAQQZZ010007273.1:0-11730 GCA_030265115.1 Mopalia vespertina
TGTAGGACGCATTAAATCCGCAAATTTGAAGCCTACAATCCGCGGAAAAAAGGAAGTTAGCTTCTGGCAGTACTGTATGGCGTTGATCAAACAAACAAATATGGCGTTGATCAAACAAACAAATAAGTATGGCGTTGATCAAACAAACAAATAAGTATGGTGTTGATCAAACAAACAAATAAGTATGGCGTTGATCAAACAAACAAATAAGTATGGCGTTGATCAAACAAACAACTAAGAGATTCTATTGTCTTTGTTCGTTGGCAATGGCATCCAGGGTTGTTTCCTTCACCAATTAAACAAGCCATCCCAGTTAATTGACTTGTGCTCCCGATGTTTTCACCTGTGTATCAGATAGTTGCGCTACAGTATTATTAGATACTTTCACTTGATTACTTGGTAGTTTCACACTTGTGTCAATTAACATAAGTTTTATCTGTCAACAACATACTTTCACTTTTTATGTCAAGTAGTTAAACTTGTGTCACAGGGGTCACCTGTTTAATGGGTTTCACTTGTGTTGCCAGTAGTTTCACCTGTTTAAGGGGTTTTACTTGTGTTGCCAGTAGTTTCACCTGTTTAAGGGGTTTCACTTGTGTTGCCAGTAGTTTCACCTGTTTAAGGGGTTTCACTTGTGTTGCCAGTAGTTTCACTTGTATACTGGCGGTTTCACTTGTGTCCAACAGGTTTCATTAGTGAATAAGAGGTCTCCACTTGTGTATTAATTAAATTATGTCCCAGGTAGTTTAACTTGTTTACTAGATAGTTAAACCTGTTCATGGTAGTTTCAATTGCGTACTCGTTAGTTTTGCTTTTGTGTTTCATAATTTAGTTTTATGCCAGGTAAATTCACTTGTTCCAGGTAATTTCACTTGTGTTCAAAAGTTTAACTTGTTTTCCAAGTAGTTAACTTGTTCGAAGTTATTTCACTGGAAGTTGTTGCACATGTCCACAGTGGTTTGTAGCTAGGTAGTTTAACTTTTGTGTCTGGCAATTTAACTTGTTTGGCAGTTAAATGTTAAGTTCACTTCTGTAACAGGTAATTTCATTTCAACTTCACTTCTGTAGAAGGTAGTTTTACTTCTGTCACAAGAAATTTTGTCACAGGTATTGGCACTTGTGTGCTTGTTATTTCATTCTGTTCAATCAGTTTCATTTTGAGGCAGTTAGTTTCAATTGTGTACTGTGTGGTTGCCCTTCAATACAAGGTGTTGTGTGTGTGACATATTTTCACTTGTGTGCTTGGAAGTTTCACTTAAGTCTTGTCCCTGCTCTAGTGTCTATTGTCCCATGTAATTGACCCGCTCTTTCCGTCCCTCCGTCTCAAGGATCTTGTGATCATGACAACAAATTCACGAAAAAACTTTTAACTTAGAAGCTCTGGTGCTCTAGGAAGCTACGGGGCAACATGGATCCAATCAGTTTTTGATGTCTTTGTATTACGTCCTGTATCTGTCCTGTCTTGTCCTTGTTTGTTGTCCGTGACGTCAAGTGGTTTCCATCACCCATTGAATTGGGCTGGCAGGCTGTCATGTGAGTGAAATTAGTACAGCGTTAAACCCCGATCAAACAAAAACAAAAAACTAAGATTGCAGTTTCCTCCTGACCATAAATGGGATTGCTTTTCACTAAGTTCCCCAAAACAATATAACTGTTATTGTGTAAAAACAAATTTTCTTATTAACTTGAAAAAGTTTAAACGTAACATCCTTCTGTATAGATGACAGAAAGGATTGCATTTTACCACATTCTGAAGAAATATTTGCCAAAAATGCATTATTCTTCTTAGTATGCATTGCAAACACAAAACAAAGTCACCTTTTAACTAATTAAATTAAAACTTGTTATGTCATTTCTCTCCTGTTAAGAGAGTGGATGCATGGGATTGCATTTAATGAAATTGCGCAAAACAATACGGCAGTCTGTGTGTAAATTTTATAATCTTGTCTGAATTTGCCATAAACAAAATAACTTGAAGGAAAATAAACCAATAACATGTTGCCCTGTGGCTCTCCGAGTTAAGGGGCAACATGAAGCTGCTCTGTTTTGTGATGTCTTTATATTTCGTCTTGTTTTTGTTTGTTGCCACTGGCTGTGAGGGTGGTTTCCTTCACACTTGTGTTCCAGATAGTTTCACTCATATTCCAGGTAGATTCACTTGTTTCCTTGGTAGTTTCACTTTTTCCAGGTAGTTTCACTTGTGTTCCTGGTAGTTTCACTTCTGTTCCAGGTAGTTTCACTTCTGTTCCAGGTAGTTTCATTTGTGTTCCTGGTAGTTTCACGTATGTTCCTGGTAGTTTCAATTGGGTCAGAGGTAGTTTCACATGTGTTCCAGGTAGTTTCACTTGTGTGCCAGGTAGTTTCACTTGTGTCCCAGGTAGTTTCACTTGTATTCCCAGTGGTTTCACAGGTGTTCCCGATAATTTCACTTGTAATCCCAGTAGTTTCACTTGTTTTCCAGGTATTTTCACTTGTGTATTACTATTATGTTTCACATGTGTGATATGTCATTTCACTTGTGTCCTAGGTAATTTCACTTGTATTCCAGGTAGATTCACCTGTGACTAGATATTTGAGTTATGTTTTTGGCTGTTTCACTTCTAAACTGGGTAGTTTTACTTCTGTACTGTATAGTTTCAGCCCTCTGGCTACGGGCAGTTTGTTTGGATAGTAGCAATGCTGTCTTTACTTAGCACGAGAGGAAGATTTACCTTTCCAACATTATCAAAACACTTCACATTTTATGGTTGTGGTAATGTCAATTATTGCTGGAATACAAGGCCGTCATATAATTGAACAGCATAAAACACCAATCTATCAATCGATCTATAGTTTCACTTGTGTATTACTTGTGTCCAGTAGTTTCACTTGTCTCGGATAGTTTCATTTAATACTTGCACTTCTGTATTAGGTAACTTAATTGAATCCTGGGTAATTTAATTGTGTTCCTCGTAGTTTCTCATATGTTCCTGGTAGTTTCAGTTATGTTCCAGGTTGTTTCACTTCTGTTCCGGGTTGTTTCACTTCTGTTCCGGGTTGTTTACTTATATTCCAGGTAGTTTCACTTATGTTTCAGGTAGTTTCATTCGTGTCCCTGGTAATTTCACTTTTGCAGTTCCAGTTTCGCTTGTTTCCTATAGTTTCATTTAATACTTGCACTTGTGTATTAGGTAACTTAATTGTATCCTGGGTAGTTTCACTTGTGTCCAGGTAACTTTGTTGTGTTCCAGGTAGTTTCACTTGTGTTCCCGGTAGTTTCACTTGTATACTAGGTAATTCACTTGTATTCCAGGTAGTTTCACTTGTGTCCTTGGTAGTTTGACTTGTTTTCATGGCATTTTCACTTGTTTTCCAGGTATTTTTACTTTTGTTGTTCCAGGTAGTTTCACTTGTGTTCTAGGTAAGTTTGCTTGTGTTCCAAGAAGTTTCACTCATGTTCCAGGTAGTTTCACTTGTATTCCTGGTAGTTTGGCTTGTGTTGTTCCAGGTAGTTTCACTTGTGTCCCTGGTAGTTTCACTTGAGTTCCGGGTAGTTTGGCTTGTGTTGTTTCCGGTAGTTTCACTTGTGTTGTTCCTGTTAGTTTCACTTGTGTTCCAGGTAAGTTTGCTTGTGTCCCTGGTAGTTTCACCTGTGTTCCAGGTCAGTTTGCTTGTGTTCCCGGTAATTTCACTTGTATTCCAGGTAGTTTCACATGTGTTCCCGGTAATTTCACTCGTGTTCCAGGTGGTTTCACTTGCGTTCTTGGTAGTTTCACTTGTGTTCCTAGAAGTTTCACTTGTGTTCAAGGCAGTTTCACTCATGTTCCCGGTAGTTTCACTTGTGTTTCCTGGTAGTTTCACTTGTATTCCAGGTAGTTTCACTTGTGTTCCAGGTAGTTTTACTTGTGTTCCAGGTAGATTCACTTGTGTTGTTCCAGGTAGTTTCACTTGTGTTCCAGGTCAGTTTGCTTGTGTTCCCGGTAATTTCACTTGTATTCCAGGTAGTTTCACTTGTGTTCCTGGTAATTTCACTCATGTTCCAGGTAGTTTCACTTGCGTTCCTGGTAGTTTCACTTGTGTTCCAGGCAGTTTCACTTGTATTCCAGGTAGTTTCACTTGTGTTCCAGGTAGTTTTACTTGTGTTCCAGGCAGATTCATTTGTGTTCCTGGTTGTTTCACTTGTATTCCAGGTAACTTCACTTGTGACCTGGTAGTTTCACTTGTGTTCCAGGTAGTTTCACACGTCCCTGGCAGAAAGTTTGCTGTTCCAGGTAGTTTCCCTTGTTTTCCAGGTAGTTTCACTTGTTTTCCAGGTAGTTTCACTTGTTTTTTGCAGGTAGTTCCCAGTAGTTTCACTTGTGTTGTTCCAGGTAGTTTCACTTGTGTTGTTCCAGGTAGTTTCACTTGTGTTGCAGGTAAGTTTGTTTGTGTTCCAAGTAGTTTCACTCGTGTTCCAGGTAGTTTCACTTGTGTTCCAGGCATTTTCACTTGTTTTCCAGGTATTTTTACTTTTGTTCCAGGTAGTTTCAATTGTGTTCCAGGTAGTTTCACTTGTGTTCCGGGTAGTTTCACTTGTGTTCCGGGTAGTTTCACTTGTGTTCCAGGCATTTTCACTTGTTTTCCAGGTATTTTTACTTTTGTTCCTGGTAGTTTCACTTGTGTTCCCGGTAATTTCACTCATGTTCCAGGTAGTTTCACTTGCGTTCCAGGTAGTTTCACTTGTGTTCCTGGTAGTTTCACTTGTGTTCCAGGTAGTTCACTTGTGTTCCAGGTAGTTTCACTTGTGTTCTGGGTAGTTTCACTTGTGCTCCTGGTAGTTTCACTTGTATTCCAGGCAGTTTCACTTGTGTTCCGGGTAGTTTTACTTGTGTTCCAGGTAGATTCACTTGTGTTCCAGGCAGATTCACTTCTATTCCTGGTTGTTTCACTTGTATTCCAGGTAACTTCACTTGTGTCCCTGGTAGTTTCACACGTCCCTGACAGTAAGTTTGCTGTTCCAGGTAGTTTCCCTTGTGTTCCAAGTAGTTTCACTTGTTTTTTGCAGGTAGTTTTACTTGTGTTCCAGGTAGTTTCACTTGTGTTGTTCCAGGTAGTTTCACTTGTGTTGTTCCAGGTAGTTTCACTTGTGTTCCAGGTAAGTTTGCTTGTGTTCCAAGTAGTTGCACTCGTGTTCCAGGAAGTTTCATTCATCTTCCAGGTAGTTTCACTCGTGTTCCCGGTAGTTTCGCTTGTGTTGTTCCAGGTAGTTTCACTTGTGTCCCAGGTAAGTTTGCTTGTGTTCCAGGTAGTTTCACTTGTGGTGTTCCAGGTCAGTTTGCTTGTGTTCCCGGTAGTTTCACCTGTGTGTCTGGTAGTTTCACTTGTGTCTCCGTATATGAGTGAGTCACAAGATGTGGCTCCGGCAATCTCGGGGGTGGTTTTTACGAGGTTTCCTCCCGGTTTTCCACCGTAATAAGGCAAGGAGCAGTGTGAAGTGGACAATCCGTCCTCCTATAAGTGAAATACCCTTGAGTACGACGTTAAACCCCATTCAACAATTTTCTAATACAGTCCATCTGTCATCATTTGTGCAATATGTAATGAATTTCGCTCCAAACTTGAATAACTATAAGATATTGGGAAGGAACTGGAGGTTGTACTTCAGCGTTAAGGGGCATCAGGAAGCCGATTTGTTGTGTGATGTTTTTGTATTGCCGATTTTCCTTGTCATTTTTTTGTGCCAATGGTGGATTTTTTTTACCTATAAGGCTTTAAAGCTGTCATGTATGTGAAGAACAGCATTTAACCCCATCAAACAAACACACCTGTTGTTCTGATGCTCGGGGAGTAAAGGGGCAGCGTAAAGTCTATTTGTCTGTGATGGCTTGGTGGTGCACTGTGTGATTGTCTTTGTTTCTCACCAGTGGAGTTCCCATGGTTTCCTTATCTCATCAGGGGGCCAGGCCATCATTAATACTGAAATAAACTTAAGCATGGTGTTAAACCCGATAAATTTAAACAAAATTAAGCTTTTTTTTGTTTTAATTGATTTATTTAATCTTTGAAAGGCTGATTATATACATGTACAATAAGCAGATCATGAGATTTTTATCTTATTGTTATTTGATTAATAAAAAATGTTTCAAGGTTGTGTATGTGTAGGAATGAATATTTTCCTTATTATTTGATTCACATAAATCTTTGAAAGGCTTGTGAATAAAAGGCAAAAAAAAAATTTTGATTGTATTTTCATCACAATTATTGCATCAGAGGTATTGAATATTTGAACTCTTGGTGATGTTCTAGTTCTAATTAAACTGATAACATTAACCAATTTATAAATACAATGTTATAAATAATTTGGGTTAGTATTTCCAGTCAGTATTATAAATATTTCATCTCTAATAGATAACACTATGTATTATTTAAAATGACATGTTAATGAAAGGAGTGTAATTGTTTCTATGTGTGGTTTGGCATGAATGTTTACGAATTACAACTTCTGACACCAATATCTTCTCACAGTGATTTAGGAATTTAAGATCATTTTAAATTGCTTTACTTGAACTTAATACATACACATCCCTTTTTACAGGTGTGAGAAATGTGGATTATGGCGACATCACACCCAGAAAAAATTTACGAGAAAAATTAAAATGTAAAAGTTTTAGATGGTATTTAGAAAATATATACCCGGAGTCGCAGATGCCTCTGGATTATTTTTCATTAGGAGAAGTAAGTAGAAGTGAAATTTATCTGGTTTTATTATGAATTACTTGTTACCTGCTATTGTGACCTACATTGTAATGAGGACACCTTGGCTTCCTATTGCCGTGAAGGCCCGTGATGCTCTTCGAGCTAAGAGGCAACATGAAGCTGATCTGCCGAGCCGATGCTAGTGGCATCAAGGGTGGTTTCCTTCACCCTTTGGGCTGGCACCCTGTCATGTGAGTGAAATAATCTCAAGTAGGACATTAAATCCTAATCAAACAAGGACTGATGGGTTGGAGTCCCCTTGGTGACATCTGTTATATAAGGGAGACAACCCTGTATGGTGATCACAGGAGATGTTACCAGATGTACATGTTCTTCCAATTCCCATCAGCGGGTGGTTGGAGGCAGCTCCATGTTGCCCTGGTGCTCTCAGAGCCAAAGGGGAACAGGAAGCTGATCTGTTTGTGAGGTCTGTATTACATCCTGTTTTTATCCTGTATTTGTCTCGTCTTATTTTTGTTTATTGCCAGTGATGTCAAGGGTGGTTTTCTACACCCATTGGGCTGGCAGGTCGTCATATAAGTGAAATACCCTTGAGTACAACGTAAAACCCCAATCAAACAAAAACAAACCTATCCAACCAATCAATTATTAACCAAGCAATTATGACTTATTTGGTAAAATGCATAATGTTATAATTTCAGATAAAAAACAAAGAGACCATGCACTGTTTAGACAGTATGGGTCGTAAGAGTGGGGAGAAGTTAGGGATGGTGGGGTGCCACAACATGGGGGGAAACCAGGTATGTGAGACCTTCATAACAATACCTTTATGACACTGTTTTAGTCCTTAACTTTCAGGTATATACATGCATTTAAATACTGATTGATAACAGTGTTGCAGATTGTTAGACGCAAAGGTTTCCTCTCGGTTTTCCACTGTTATTAGGCAAGGAACAGTGTGAAGTGGACAGTCTGTCCTCATATAAGTGAAATGCCCTTGTGTACGACCCCAATCAACATACAAACTTAAATCAAATGTAAAGTGTTGTTAATCTATTTCGACCAATAACATAGCAACTCACTTTACATAGTATTGTTGTAGTAGTGTGAAATGCTTATGGAATACCCATCTTCATAAAGTGAAATATTCTGAGACAGAGATTAAGCACCAATGAACTAACCCTTATAGTTAATAGAACCACAAAATAATATATTGTTATAAATTAAACACAATGGCACATGTTTTGTGGTAAGCTTGTTACTTCGATCTGCTGGGCTCACGGCCGTGGCTTAGTGGTATAGCGTGTGCGCTTCCTAATCCTAATCCAATTTACGGTTCACCGGATCGAATCCATCTGTCGACCATTAGGTATATGAGTGAGTCACATGAAGTGGCTCCGGCAATCGCAGGTTTTTTTTTTAAGGAACAGTGTGAAGTGGACAATCTGTCGACATATAAGTGAAATATCATTGAGTACGACGTTTAACCCCAATCAAACAAACAATCTTTGATCTGCCATTCATGGGTTTGACTCCGTCTATCCACGTCAGTTATTTTAGTGAGTCACACGAGGCTCCAGCAATTACAGGTGTAATTTTCATCAGGTTTCCACCCAGTTTTTCCATTGTATTCAATTAAGTTAAGCCCAGTATAAAGTGGACAATCTGTCCTGTAAGTGACCTCCGTGAGTATGACATTAAATCCCACTCAATCAAACAAAGTAACTAAATAATTGTTGTCTAAACATACATGCTTAATATGGTAGAACAGACATTACACTAAAGATGTCCATTTTTTTTTTTATATTCTTGTTTGTTGAAAGACAGACCTCTTCACATCATTTTTGATAGTTTCACATTTAAATGACATCACATTTATCCATTAAGACTGACTGCAAGCTCCAATGGTCCTTGATATGTCCTGTCACATATTGGACTGCAAACTCTGTTCAATGTATCTCTCATTAAACCGGCGGGTGGTTGGAGGGAGCTTCATGTTGCCCTGGTGTTCTCATGTCTAAAGGGGAACAGGAAGCCGATCTGTTTGTGGTGTCTGTATTGCATCCTGTATTTGTCTCGTCTTCTTGTCCCAGTGGTGTCGAGGGTGGTTTCCTTCACCCATTGGGCTGGCACGTCGGCATATAAGTGAAATACCCTTGAGTATGACGTTAAACCCCAATCAAACAAACTCATTAAATGGTTTCAAGGGCGCAACTTTACAGCTGATAACAAGTTCTCCGGTGAATCACAGATTGAGAGCTGGCATTATCCTTGGGATGTCAACCTGTACTGGTTGCCCTGGTGCTCTCAGTGCTAAGAGGCAACATAATGCTGATCTCTTTGTAATACATTCTGTAATTGACCTGTCTTGTCTTTTTAGTTGTCATTGGCATAGATGGTAGTTTCCTTTGCTCATTGGTCTAGAACCCCATCATCTTAATGAGATAACCTTATCTACAGTGTTAAACCACAAACAAATTAACCTACATGTATACTGGCAATACAAAGTTGCTCTATATTGACTGAAAACTTTTGAGTATGACTTTAATTACCAATCAAACAACCATTGTTTGAAATCCTGCTGTGAAAGCTCACATTTTGGTGAACACTATTATTAACTGTTTTGATCTCATGATTTAGGTATTTTCATATACAAAATCAAAAGCTCTTCAGACAGATGATGTCTGTTTAGACGTGTCCTCTGTCGGAGGCCCCGTCAAACTGTTTCACTGCCACGGAGTGGGCGGAAATCAGCTCTGGGAATATGATAAAAAGGTAACAGGTGAACTGTATGAAGGGAGATAACTCTGGCCAAAAACCCAGCACAAAGGGGCATAACTGTGCAACGTTTTTGTTTTTTTTGCTTTATTGTTATGTGATGTACATGTTCATATTGGCCTGTCTATCTGTGTTCAATATTCACAGCATGAATTAGATTTTGTCTGCAACTCTGTAAATAGTGTCATATAACTGTCTAGCTGCTTCAAGAATGATGCCTGTGAAAATACAATACGAAAACTGAAACAAGGCTGCAAAACGGTGAGCGGGTGGTTGGAGGAAGCATCCTGTTGCACTGGTGCTTTCTGAGCTAAAGAGGAACAGGAAGCCGATATGTTTGTGATGTCTTTATATTGTCCTGTGAGTGTCCTGTATTTGTCCTGTGATGTTTTTGTTTGTTACCAGTGGTGTCGGTGGGGTGGTTTCCTTCACCCATTGAGCTGGCATGCCGTCATGCAAGTGAAATAACCTTAAGTACGGCGTTAAACCCCAGTCAAACAAACAACAGAAAATACCTCATTCAACACCCCAACACCCCCCCCCCCCCCTCTCTCCAAATCCCCATGACACACAGTGTCAATGTGAGCATGTACGTCATAGCTTTTATTATTTTTGCGTTTTCTTTTACTTGTTGATTTCTGATGATTTCATTGGCTGTCTGTTGTTGGTCAGGTGTTTGTTATTTCCAAAAAGAAAGAGCTCCGACTTGACGATGATATTTGTGTCCAACTCCACCCGACAACAAAACAACCGGTGTTGTTGAAATGTCCTCCAGTTAATAGTCAAAATATTTGGGAACACGACAAAGAGGTATACATATACGAGTAACGCAAGAACCTATTGGTCAAAGGGGAGAGAACTCCATGAATCTGACCCTGCTTGGCAAAGAACCCTGGTGGAGGCATTACAAATATTGGGTCCTTCTTGTGATTTTCCCTCCATCAGAAGAGCCTGAGACCTTCTAGCCAATGGTCACTGGTTTGATTCCCGGTGGAGGCATGCAAAGTTTTGTTTTTGTTGGCATTTATAATATATTATTACCGGGTTTTCAAAAAATTTTGAATGCTTACTAGATGTACATCACTCTGTGCTTTAAGTGAACTGTTAAAGAGAGAATGACAGTTTCTCTAATTTCCTTGCTTATCCTCTTTGAAAGCAATTTATCTCAGACCTGTTTTTGATTTGGCTTGGTCTTTTTTTGTGTTTTCATGGGTATCTTATGATTAGTTCCTTTCACTATCCAGATGCTATTGTTGCCCCCAGGGACACAAAACCCATTTTATGTGGCGCCTTGCACTGTCTAATTTAATGTTTGTTTTGCCTAACACATCGTTATAACTTAGGAGTGAAAAATAAGGCCTTTAATATGGAGTGAAACCCCAGTAAATACAAAATACTTAAGATGTTTCCTTTTTAAAAACGTTTACTCATTCAAGTAGATATAGTTTTACTTACCTTGATCCTAAACTAACAGTAGATAATTAAACACTTTGGTACGATGTGAAACCTCAGTTAATACACCATAATTAAGATGCTTCCGTTTTAAAGTGTTTGTAGATGTAGCGATACTCACCTAGATTTTCTATATTAACTAACAGTAACTAATTGCTAGCAATCCCAATATAAAAATATGGCTTCGGCAATCGCACGGGGAGGGGGGGTTACGAAGTTTCCTCCCATTTTCCACCATAATTATAAAAGGAACAGTGTGAAGTGGACAATCCGTCTTCATATGAGTTAAATACCCTTGAGTATGATATTAAACCCCAATCAAACAAACAAAAAAGCTAATGTGTTGTGGCTTGTCTTTGAATAGACCCCAATGAAACAAAAATATTTACAATTACCCTTTGTGTGAATCGAATAGCTGATTTCTTAGAGCTAAGAAATAAAATTGACATAAAAAGTTGAGGTGGATGTAAAAGCTAGAAGCCATTTCCTTTCGCTTTCCTCTCCTTGATTTCTTTCTATTTCCTTTTGATTTGGAAAGGTTTTTCTGTATCATAATTTTGGAAGAAGGGCCTTTTAATTGCAGGTAATAAAATGCTGAATAAAAATCCCTGGTTGTTTTTCAATCCTCCTGCATTGTGCGGCTCCCAGGTACAAGTTCCTCTGTCATACCAATGTATTTTAGGGAGTTAGAAGCCTTGATTCCTGCAATCACGGGCCCGCAGCCGTGGCTTAGTGGTTAGCGAGTGCACTTTCGGAGCCAACTTCGATGTACCGTTCACGGGATCGAGTCCGCCTGTCGACCCTCAGGTATATGAGTGAGTCACA
>JAQQZZ010007284.1:0-11730 GCA_030265115.1 Mopalia vespertina
CTGTCATGGAACAAATGTTAGTAAGATCATCTGTCATGGAACAAATGTTAGTAAGATCATCTGTCATGGAACAAATGTTAGTAAGATCATCTGTCATGGAACAAATGCTAGTAAGATCATCTGTCATGGAACAAATGCTAGTAAGATCATCTGTCATGGAACAAATGCTAAATTCTCAAGACTATGAATTCTTATTAGTTGTAATACATTTTGTCAGTTATTCGCAAAAGATATTCAGAAACAACAACTCCAGGTTATTTAAACATTCAATTATTATTTGCGAAAACGTAAGGGCTACTGTAAATTGTTCGGATGACCTGGTTTAGTTCGTTTTTCATGTTTCTAGTTCTTCAAGGCCGAATGATTTATAACAGAACTGTAGAATAAACATTGTGGGTCATAGATCGTTAAACACGTCAATATAGGAGTGGATATAACAAATCAATTAACATTAATTCCAAATCAACGTCCTGTACATAGCCAGCATGCTCATTGAGTGTGCCATGCTCTATTTGAATGTCACTGGCCCTGGATAAAGTGGACAAACTGTGTTATTGACATTCGATGTATTCCTCCTGAGCGGACTTGTATGGATAGTAAAAAAACATAGCATTCTGGTTTGATCAATTCAGAGCTATTCAATAAGGTCACTATCTTAGGAATGGTGGTAATGGACGGCTGTAGGTGTGGTTCATCGGGCAATGGGACTGGAAGCAATTTTTGCTGGCATATCACAAGTTATTTCTTTAACCTTATAGTATAAGGAATAAATGCGGAGTAAAATAACCAAGTTAAATTTGTATAAAGGAAAACACTACTGCCTCATGAGCAAATACTGGTTAGAATTTAGGTATTTTATATTTGTCTTTATATAGAAATAATTCAAAGCCAAATTGTCATAACCATAGTGTTGCTGTGAATGTGTCAATTTAAACGTTTATTACTCCAAGTAGCTTTATTCGTGAATCCCAGCAAGCATTCCAGCGCTGGTGTATCGGTCAGAAGTAAAACTCCTTGCGCCAGTGTTTGATTAAATATGATGGAATAATTTCAGCAATAAGCTGGAAGATATTTGGATGGTTATTACGGCTGTTGCTTGTTCTAAACATTATTCGCATAAATATGATAAACTGAATAACTGATTTCCCATGAACAGTATTATCAGATCATTTGTAATAACATATTCGGTTTAACAAAAATAAATTAAACATCCGGGCTTTAGTCCTATATCCGATGACTAGTATCGACTAATTAGAGTGCTCTGAAAACAAAACTGCTTCTATGTTCAAATATACCCTCTGGTTATCATGATTATGGATAAGAAATATTAGGCTTAAATCCCTGTTTATAGTTACAGGACAAGGCGATTCATCTTTTATCGTGTTATTTGAACAAGGTAACAAATAAATATGCGCGTTAATGATGTGTACGGAGCTTAACGATACCTGCATAATTTATAGTGTATTCTGTAGGTATTTTAAGCCGTTCTGAGATAGTCAGACACATGTATAGTAGACGCATTCTCAATTAACATGAAAGATAGCGAACAGATAGCAATAGAGAATTGAAAAGAATAGAAACCCTAAACAATACATGGTAAGACAATAAATGTGTCCACAGTTTAGACTTTAAAGATAATTCATGTCGGGAAAGGTAATTTGGTAGGTCCAATTGATTATGTTACGTTTGTACATATCATAGCACAAAGCTCTTGTTGTGGATTGGTATGCCCTGGTGCACAAACAATATTGCCAAGACACAGAAGTTTGCATTTTACCACTCCAAAGGCGCAATTCCCTAATGGTATATGTTGTTTTACATATCTGTAAGGCTAATAAAATGGTTACACCTTTGTTGTACTGATTATTGTTTTGAATTTTGAACGGCAGAATAAGGCTGTTTTCGTTTGTTTACTTAATATTATTTTTAGCTTGAGTCGAAAGAACACTATCATGGTATTTTAGCTGCTTGTCTTCTAGGATATGCAGAATATAAAAATTATCCAACCATCTGAGAGAGATTAACAAACTAAGAAACATTTCGTTTGGAATATTTTACATTTTCGCATATTTATGCAATAAGAAAACGATTTAACATTAAATTAATAGCCCTAAAGTTCTTTGCTGTTAAAACACATCTGGTAGAATTCTCTTCAATTGTATAACTCAAAGCTTGGTTAGAATGCCTCACATATCCAGATGCGCCCGATTTAAACATGTCATAGCATTTAAACAGTGACTTATTTTAAATACCAAGTGTGAGCTGATAAATATTTATACATGTGTTTTTTAATAAAGTGTCATCAGTAATTCAATAGATATCAAAGAGTCTTGTTAAGCGGGATAATTTGTTCCTACCATATATATACAGTTTGGAAGTTCACAAGGACGACACAAAACCGTATTTTAATATTGGAATAACAGTGTTGGGTTGTGTTTGCTGAATAGAGCTTCTTACCTTGAGAATTCTATACGGACTGTGTTGAATTAGACATACAGCCCCATTGGTCTCACCTCCTTCACTCTTGGCCTTTTCAATAAACCCAGACCATTCTTTAGTCAACTTGTTCGTCCCTTTGATTTGTTTATCAGTCCTTTTTCTTATTGGTTCCAGGATTCCCCCGGGCTTTAAAGACCCCATCTTAGAATCTGTCTCTTGGACGGTCGCCAACGCTCTGGAAAACAAGAAACTTAAAACTTTATATATGGTCAACAGCAAAATTGAAAACCAAACATTTCTTATATCATTTCCACAAACATTTGCTTCCAATGCGGAGAAATTCATAATGCATTGCTGATAAATCAAGACGTGACCACGTGAGATAATTTGAAATATATGCAGTGGAGGATTAGAGAAATCAATATCAGAATATTATTTCCCAGGTTTACAGGACGTTCTTGGAATTTTGATCTTTAATGGCTTTAAATGTAGATTTCTGTAATCTGGCCCATATATACACGAACAAGATATTCATAGAATTAGAATTTTTCCGAAACTTCAACCAACTAATATTTTATTTTTGAAATGATTCTTTCCCAATCTGATTTACACGGCCTTGATTTCTTGGAACTAAAATCTTATCCAGATTTAGTGTTTTGGGAAGTTAATCGGACTAAAATGGACCAGACTTCCTGGAAATTTGAATTTTCACCAGATTTCCAAAGACAAGACTTTCTTGGAATCCTCTATCATATTTACAAAGACAACAAGACCAACAATGAGAACGAAAACTGTAGCCGTTTTAGTTCCCGTTAAACTTGTGAAAAAGATAAATATGCAAAAGTTGAACCATGCTGCTCCTGGTAAGTTAAATGACACAAATCAATGCTCCGAATAATGACACCAAAAGTCAACAAGTGATAGACTCTTGCTTGTCACAACTGCTTGAGTATCTCATTCTTATTATAACGTTCATTATTAGTCTATGCAGTTCATGGAATTATGGTGGTAATAATGCATGCCACATAGTTCAATTGTTCAACTCTTTGTTTCCAGAGATAAACAGAAGACATTGTACATGGAGAAAGCGGACAAAAAGACATTGTCATCCATAAATATGTTTCTGATGTATTTCCTATTTTAAAACTGAAGTACCTCAACTCCTTAGTGCAAACCGAAGGGACTGGTTCACCTTGTTCTTGTTTGAGGAAGACAATAAGCGTAATTACTCGTAATTAAGTTCACGATTATGTAGAAGCGTAATAACCCATATCCTGAGTTTTACTGGTATTTTTTATAAACTTAATAAACAATAAGCCATGTTTCAACATTTTGTTTTCCATTTAAAAAACAATAAATATGAAATAAATACGTTTCTATTTTAATATTTTTACATATAATCATTGGTTTAACATCCAAATAACAATGTTAAACGTTTGAGAAGTTTTTCTTGACTTTAAGACATAGTCAACTAGCATGAAGATACAGCCCTGGGGCCGGTTGCTCGAAGCGCTATTAAATTTAGTCCCGTATTAAATGACGTCACGCCATGTTGTAGGCCTATCTCTAACCCGGTCTTATCAATTTAATCTGATGTTAGCGGCTAATCGTCTTTCGAGCAACCGGCCCCAGGTGTCTACATTGTGTACAAGATTCAGTAAATATGACAATAGTCTTAGAACGCAATATTACTTTTAGGCATACTACCTGATATGTTCGTCCTGCGGAACAACTGGCTCTCCAGGAAATGCTATAATCAGTGCACTATTTTGTCATATAAACAACAGTCTTCAAAGTCGTCAATTCCCTTAGGTAGAGAGACATTAGGATGGTTTGGTCGCGTCTGACCAACTCTAAACACACGGGATTGGCACTGTTGTCTCCAGATGCAGCAGTATTATTCTGTTTCATGTTGAACTTGTTACATTTTAATTGAATATTTTGCCTTGGGGAGACGCTTTACTGGTGTCAGGTAAATCATTGAAACGTGCCTGATCAGAGATATGATCATCATTGGGTTTCCTTTCGCGGGATACATAAAAAATATATAAAAACTTGTCCTGCTGAAAACACGGTTGTGTAGGGTAGATAATAGTTAAACCTGTCCTATAGATGAATTACTCGTGACATGGAATAAAGCTGAAAGATTTGAACAGAGTATATTGCCTACCTATTCCCCAAATATCAAAAACAAAAACTAGAAGCGCATTGCTACATACACATTTGGGTCAATTTAAAACGTCCATCAGAGTGATCAGCACCCGCAGAACAGAAAACAATGCCGGTTGAAATGCAATAATTATTTAACTGAAATATGATAGAAAAATGCAAATAATTAGTTTTAATTCGAGTTTATATCGAGCAATTAGACTTGATCCATAAACAAAACATTATAAAGACATTTGAACACTCCCAAACACATAGAACTGTGCCGTGGCGAGCGTACATGAGCGCGAACGTTTGGGCTGGACCGAAAGACAGATGGAAAACAAGAGAAGTGGAAAATCTCCTGTGCTAAATTAGATGATGATGAAAGTGACCAATCTGAGTGTGGGAAAGTTGTATCCCACACGTGGGAGATATGAAACAAATATCGCATGTCTGTATAACACTGAAATTTACTTATTTATGGGATAAAAGGTAATACATGATAGGAGGTAATTCCGCAATAAGTGCACACTACCTAATATTTTAATCCGGCGGCACGTCTGGCTCCCCAGGAAGTGCTATAATCAGAGCTGCATTTTTTCGTATACAAAAAAATCTTCAAAGTCGCTCATTCACATAGGTAGAGAGATATTGGATTGATTTGTTCGCATCTGAAATGTTTACGTGGAGAAGCTAAGAATTATCGTGTATCGTATCAAACATAAATCTAGTGAAATATAAAATCAGCGCTTAACTGCCTAAAGTATCGTTCAACAAAAATAAGAAACGTTTGTACGATTAGGTGTTTTAACATTTACGAGGAAGCTATCTTTCGACATAAGGCGCGTAAATAAAATCCCAACATAATACCATGTTTAACGCGCACAATTTTCTAGGATACAGGACAATACACGATTGGACGTATGTCGGCTTTCAGTGCTAAACGCAGGGTTCTATTGCTTTCTCGATATCCAAATACATGTTTTAAAGCTAACATTCAGGGCTGTTAAACTTACCTGTCGCTTGACTTGTAAAACGTTTACAATCAGTTCCGTAGAGAATATTCTCGTCTGATACGGCAAAATGATAAAGCTGCTTGTGATGTGTCCAATTGTTTTTTGCAGATGAGCCATTCAATGGGAATGATTGTTACAGAGAGCTGCCAAGTGATATCAAACATTGTACTTGAACTGGATGTTGACAGTAACAATTGCTAGGCGTAAAATAAAGTGGAATCGTTTAATTGGTAGCAGTGAATCATATATATTTCTAAAAGCAATCACACTGGCACAGGGATGTAGATTAATTAAAATCGATGAATTTCACACAAATGATAAGTGGGTAATTTTATGAAAGATTAACACACAGATTTACGTCAAACATCCCTACTGTCAATGCAAAATCAATCAATTTTACTGCATTGTAAGCGATGAATAGCGAACTGCGGTCTGACTTTTACTAATGTAGTTCTGACGAATTTGATCACATTTGCGTCAAATTTCCCACACATGATAAGTGGATCAGGTTCTAATGGCATCCATACTTTCATGCAAACTCAATCAATTTTACTGAATTATTGTCGATGAATAGCGAACCGTGGTCAGACTTTCTCGAATAACGTTTTGGCTGTTGGTTGTGTTTTTTTTACACATTTTCGCCAAATGCTACACCCATGATAAGTGGATCATGTTATAATAGATAAATACACTGATTTGCTTCAAACATCCATACTTTCAATGCAAAATCAATCAATTTTACTGCATTGTTGGCGATGAATAGCGAACCGCGGTCGTACTTTTCCTAGTGTATAGTTCTGACTGTTTTGATCATATTTTTCGTCAAATATAACACATGAATAAGTGGATCAGGTTCTAATAGATTAATACACTCGTTTGCTTCAAACATCCCTTCTTTCAATGCAAAATCAATCAATTTTACTTTCTTATTGGCGATGAATAGCGAACCGTGGTCTGGCTGGGTTGGGTTTTTTTTCACATTTTCGCCAAATGCCATACACATGATTAGTGGCTCATGTTCTAATAGATAAATACACTGAAATTCTTTCTTACTTATGTTAAAAACAATTTCACACATGTAAAATAAAAATTAATTTTACATGTGTAGAATACTTTTCAACATATGTAAAATTCTTTTTTACATATAAATCAAAGAAAAAACCCTAACTATTTCATTATGATAAATGCCAATTACGGTAACAAATTAAAAGTGAATATTATATCAGGCGACGGGGGTTATTCGTATTCAGTATTTTTGTTGTAGTCTACATCTGTTTATCTTCCCGATGAATTAGACGTTATAATGCACACTACGGAATCGGTCGCAATTGAAAGCTTATAAAAGAAATTTAATTTCCCTGTTTCATTCTTTCGTCAGAAAATAACAAATGCATTGCAAAGCGCAGAAATTGGTTCTAATCAGATTGTAGTTTTGGAGCAAATTTTTTGCTGTGAGGGAGAAGTCTGCAATTGATTTCTTGTTATCTCAACAAAAGAGTTCCACTCACCTTTTTATTTTGCAAAAGTGAGAAAGATTTCCATATATGTAAAATTAACGTTTATTTTACATATGTAGAATTCTTTTTCACTTATGTTGAATTCTTTATCACATAAGTGAAATCCTTTTCAGCATTATAAATTAAATGTTATTTCTTATATGTAAAGTTCTTTTCACCTATACAAAAGACGTCATGATGACACATATGATCAGTGTGACGCTGCGACGGACAAGTTTCCGAACCGGCTTGGATTCAAATTGGGAAATTCATCTTTATTCACAGTTCTTACAGCTGTTGTGTGAATGGTCCTTTATCGGAACCAACTGAAATCAGTTTAGATTTTAGCCAATTTTAAATGTCGTTGTGAACGCGCATCTGGATGCCCCTGCTAATCGATACTCCTGGGTACACGCACACTATATCGCTATTTAAGTTCTTCCTTAACAGTGTTAACCTTCATAACAGTACCGGATATATTGATTCTACGTACATGAAACTTTCACTATTTATTCCATTCGCGAAAATCGTGATAGTTTATATCGCGCCAAAAACATTTATTTTACAGTAAATGCGGTATATACTTAAAGTAAAGATTTACTGGTCACAAAAAATATGGCCAAATGATAACTATTTTGGACAAAAAAAAGTCTACCTTTCCTCCCACTAGCGAAAATTGTGAAAATTTCTATCACGCCAAAGAAACATATTTTACAGTAGTCCAAAGAAACATATTTTACAGTATTAGTGGTATATACTTAAAGTAAAGATTTACTGGTCACAAAAAATTTCAGTCCAAATAATAACCGTTAGGACAAAGAACAGTCTGTACTCCATTTATTAAAATAGCACCTTCCCCTTGACCTATTTTCTCAATCGCTATATGTGTTAACGACATTTTAGTATCTGGGTCATTCAGTGTCAAATCAACCAGTTTTCTGAAAAGTTCCTGCTCGACCCTTTCAGATTTTAGGGGGATTAACCCTAACTTGCTTGTGGTGATAGGCATCCACCTATAGATAATACATCTCTGAAATGGGATGCATATATCTACTTATATAGGCACAGGGTGACCTCAGAAATCACCAAAATCATGTGCGACTGAACAAAGTGACCATATTCTTGCTATTTGGGATATGGTAGTTAGGATATAAAATTTCAGCTCTTTAGCTGTTTCCAATCTCCAGTTACAAGCTTCCAAATTAGAAAAAAACATATTCGCGCATTTTCACAAGCTGTTTTTAGCCAATTTTAGGAAACTGCATCTCCGAAACGAAATGTAGTATGAGGCTTATCTTTGGCGTGTGTTGATTTGTCACACAATAGATTAATTTGATGGAGTTTCATCAAAATCTGAGAGTGTCAAACAGGCACCGCAGGTTGATTTGATATGGAATGACCCATTTTTAATATTCAGGAGCTGCCTCGGTCATTCAAGTGCTGTACTTACATCAGATGTAGAGCTTGTCATATACGTGAGGGCAGGTACTCTAAAGATGTTTGAACCTGGGGAATTTGACAGAGTTACCATGGCAGCGCATGGGGTCAAGCGAGATAACTCTTAATGCAAGCCAAGATGCCGGAGGCAAAAAATTCTCTAATTGGTCTTTCACGTTGTTTGCCTGCGGCTCAAGGCTGTTGAGCTTGAAGACCGGTCATAAAATTCCGTCCTTCTTTCAACAAACCACGCAACTACTAATAAAACCGCTTATCATATACACAGCAACATATCCACAATAGTTTTTAAAAAATAGGTAAAAATTATCTTTTTTTTCGTAATATCCGTAACTGATTAAAAAGATTAATTACATATTCAATAATTTAATCATCTTTTTATTATTAGTTAATTGTGAATACCATACATTTTGGTAGAGTGAGTGGTGTCAGAGGTAACCAAATTCGTAAACCAGGCGCCAGTTCAGTTGGTCAAGTGCTAAGTTAAATTTGATTTAATAAAATCACTCTAAACTGAAAGTCTGTAATCCAAGGTTTTCTGAGTATGCCCGCTATTAGCGCTTTATCGTGGTTTGGAGCACACAGGCCCAGAATATTTGTCCATATGTCTTGTGACACTTTCAACCCTGGCGAAATGGAATGTCATTATTCGAAAGTTGATGACAAATGACGTAACATCTGAGTTTCGTGATGAAATGACACGCGTGCGAACGTAACGTCATAACGTACTTCATTTGTACGTCATTTGACGCAAAACCATTCGAAGTGTACTTACAAAACGTAGAGTGTTATTCACCTCAGCAGGACAAATAAAACTATGACGGAATTACCTGCGTGACTTTACAGCATATTTTATGAAGGCTTTATCTAACAGCAATGTCTCGAATTAGAAAACTATTGATAGCTTCCCTTGAACGTGACATGATGGTTATTTTATGAAATATTAGTTTGTCATGTAAACGGTATGATCATATAATACCAATTAGTCGGTTGGCTCTTATGCTCAAATAAAATGTATTCGGTTCAATGGAAAATATTAGGCTGGTCAATATTGCCATTGTGTTGGTAAAGAATACACCAGGCACAATCAACCTTTACACGCATAGTGAATCAGCACAGCTTGAAACAAGTACCTATCGGCACGTAGCAATAACCGTTTTTGGTTTGTTTAGTTGAATGTTAAGAACAACCACGACATAGAGTGTTTTCTAGGGGATGCCTTGGATGAAACATTAAGTCGGTTTGGTCTCGTTTGGTCACAAGCAATATTGACCCCTTTGTCGCAGGTATTTCAAAAGAAGTTTGGAGTAACCCACGGACCGCAGACCCAGCATATAACACAAATGTTACATTTACTAGTCACCTAACAGTGCATATTTTCAAGAAATGGTCTATTCTCGTGAGGTCTGTATTCAGTTCTGAATCCCACCAGTAGCCAGAGTCTAATGTCTAATTACAAATAGTTAATTTTGAGCGTCCAATTGTGTTTATAAATGAGCTTATTAAGAAGGTTATGAAGATTAATAGGATTATCACAGTAGCCTAGGTTTCCATTTCGTGTCTTTTCAGTTCGAGCACACCCTTATCCCACACAGTACTCAACACATCGATTGGCATGCTCATCCACATGCTGTACGATCAAATGTAGACTGAATTGACACCCATCTATAATTCCTATTTCAGACACTTGCTTGATTCTGCATAAAGACATGCTTATTTCAAACAAACAAAAATTCATCTGAGAGCATTAAAAGAATCCATTTGCAGATTTTAGGATGGCAACAAAAGAGTGCCTCGTGTTTTGGTATAATTTTTGGTGAAAGACATTTTTTAAATAATGTTATAGGATTGGACATACAAAACAGTCCGCTGAATTCGTTCTAAGCTAAATGCCGAAAAAACTGAGGCCATCTTTTTCAGTTCAAGTGCTATTCCACTAATTATAACTACTTTTTGTGTTGTTTTTGTCAGAAACCCCGTAATGGACCCCTCAACGTAAGGGCATAGATGCTAGGCTTATTTGCTTGGTGGCTAGGATGATATAGTAGGCCGTTTCACTCATATGGTGGCTGCTCTATTGTTAACGATGGAAGAAACAATCAAGACGCCTATCACATTTAAGTATATATTGTTTGTCCCATAGGTTAATCAGTGACACATTATATTAACATCCAGACTTCCTCTGTCAGACATTGTCCTCTGGCTAAATGTAGTATGTGTTCAGCAGCTTTATACTGGCTTTAATTAACAGTGGAGGAACAGTAATGTTCTAACATAACGAACACTGACTATTTTATGGACGAGTTCGTGTATGGCCGTCGTATCAGTGAAGCACGGCATTAAACACCCAATCAATCAATCAATCAATCAATAAGTCAGTCAGTCCGACAGTCACCATCGGTTCCCCAGTGGTGATTAAATTGAGAAGTGGGATCGGTTCCTCAGTTGTTATCAGATCGAGCTGTGGGATCGGTTACCCAGTGGTTATCAGATCGAGCTGTGGGATCGGTTCCCCAGAGGTTATCAGATCGAGCTGTGGGATTGGTTCCCCAGTGGTTATCAAATTGAGAAGTTTGATCGGTTCCCCAGTGGTGATCAAATTGAGAAGTGGGATCGGTTCCTCAGTTGTTATCAGATTGAGCTGTGGGATCGGTTCCCCAGTGGTTATCAGATCGAGCTGTGGGATCGGTTCACCAGTGGTTATCAAATTGAGAAGTTTGATCGGTTCCGCAGTGGTTATCAGATCGAGCTGTCAGATCGGTTCACCAGTGGTTATCAGATTGAGCTGTGGGATCGGTTCCCCAGTGGTTATCAAATCGAGCTGTGTGATCGGTTCCCAAGTGGTTATCATATTGAGCTGTGGGATCGGTTCCCCAGTGGTTATTAAATTGAGCTATGGGATCGGTTCCCCAATGGTTATCAAATTGAGCTGTGGAATGGGTTCCCCAGTGGTTATCGGAGCGATCTGTGGGATCGATTCCCAGTTGTTATCAGATTGAGCTGTGGGATCGGTTCGCCAATGGTTTATTTATTTATTTATTTATTTGGCAATTCAGAGCACAACAGGCCTTGGGCCAACTTACAGGTCTGATAACATACATGATAAAATCATTAACAGTCAAATGGAAGACAATATAAATATATATGGGTGAAGTGCAATATAATATATAATATGC
>JAQQZZ010007295.1:0-11730 GCA_030265115.1 Mopalia vespertina
TTCTCGCCTCTTACGATCGACCGAGGAAGCCGAGGGAATATTCTGCAGGGCCATGGCCCACCCGCTCCCTCACGGGGTGCTAAATACAAGAATATTGTGACTAAACATCCCCATGTTTTTCAGCTACATTAAACAAAGAAATTATTTTTACTAATGAGTACATGTACAGTGGCTAATTTCTACATTATCCTTAAATAGTCCGGCAAACCAGTATGAGTCTTTTGATAAAAAAGACAATTATTCTCTTATGTAACCGGATAAATAATAAATGTTACACAGTTGTTGACACGGTGTCACATCACATATTTGTGAAAAGTGCTTACATAATTTCCAGGTCCATAACAATCTCGTCTCGTCTGACGTTACCAGTGTATACCTTGACACCACCAATACGAGGGGGCTGAAACAAACAATAAAACAACCAACTCTGACAATATATAATAGCTGAATCTAAGACATTTGTTCCTGTATCATCTCTTTGGAGCAACTTGTTTTCTCCAAACTAGTTTAGTATACGATCTGCATATGGGCATCAAAATTTATTTGTAGACTATATGAACAAGAAAACAGTATATCGAGTTTGACAACCTGACACAATCACAATCAGTGTGGGGGGGTTTGTTGAGAAAGATCAGATATCATATGCATTGTTTGTTTTTGTTTGATTGGGGTTTAACATCATACTCAAGGGATTCCACTTATTATATATGATGATACGGTTTCATACGGTTCCTTGCTTAAAAATGGTGGAAAACCAGGAGGAAACCTATTAAAAATGCCCCCCACAGCGTGACCTACTCCTATACCTGATGGTCAACAGATGGACTCAAACCTGTGGACGGTACATCTAGGAATGAATAGTCGGCTAACCACGTCCACATAATTGCATAAATGGAAACACAAAACATTTAAGCATCCCTATCCATTATTGGTACCATATCTGTACAAATGGGGCATTTGTCAAAAATTCTAGCAGAGGATTTTTGAGGTTAAGTTAAAGTTTAACAAGAAAACTGACAGTTCTGCAAGAATATTCAAATAAGAACTGTTTTTGAATTTTTTTTAAATCGTGGGCTCATGGCTATAAAATTTGACCACAAAAATAGCATATTAAAACTAGAACTGTCAAAACTTACCATCAAATATTAGAGACATTAAGGTATTTGTCCTTGAATACCATAATAATGTATATGTAAAGTCATTATGTAGAATAAGGAGGTAAAAACTGGTTTATTTATACTATAGATGTAACTTAGCCTGAGGCTATTATGTGTCATACTTAACATATTATTTATCATGACCTATTTTTTTTTTTAGATTAGGATACATTTATTCAATAATAACAACTTTGATAGGGGGGCTTAAAAAATGGTTATTACAATTACACAAGATTTGCTTGGTTGGTATTTTGCACCATGCTAAAGGTTGTTTCACTAACATGACTGCGAGTAAGTCTATTGGGTAACGAAAACCACCAAATCACTGGCAACAAATACAACAAAAGCAAGGATGGAAATAAGGGCCGTCATTAGGAACAGTCATTACTGATCAACATCTGACAATTATCGGTCAAAATTAAGTGATGTTTCTATGCTCAATTAATATAATAACTGATCAAATTCACAGCTTTATTTCAAAATAACTGCTCCAAATATTTACACTTTAATTATAATATATTTCAAACCCTGTACAAGACTAGCATAGCGTTTCAATATGCCACAGCAAATCAGGGTTGTGTTGCTTGTAAGCTTAGGCAATCACAGGATAGAAGCTCCTACAAGCCTGTTGTCGAGCATGTACAGAGCAGTGGACAGGGTGGGTCAGCCTTTTATATTCTGTATTACATTATTACCTGTATTACATGTGGACTCCTTGTTATTCACAATTTGCTAACCTTTATCTTTATATTGCTCATCAAAAAATCTTTATATGTTGTTTTGTGTCTGGATGTTCATAACATAAGCTCATATGCTTAACGTGTATTTTGTTAAGACAAAATAAATATTATGTAAAACAATTTAAAAGGGTTGTCAATACTTTGTCACTATCTTCATAACTATCTTATTTATGTATAAAATATACATACTTTAAGGTGGAAGGAAAGCTTTTCTCAGGAAGTTAATAAATCTATTTATAAAAGATGACTCACATTGAAAGATTGGTGGACTTATTTATTTGAATGGTATTAAATGTTGTGCTCCTGGTTAATTGATTCATTGGTGTTTTACGCCGTGCTCAAGCGTTTTTCAGGAGGCATGGTATTCCAACAATAATCTACATGTACACAACCATAAAATGTAGTGGCTTGATGAAGTTGGAAAGTTAATTTTCATCCAGTGCGAAGTAAAGACAGAATTGATACACTCCAAGTCTCCAACAACTTTATCTTCACTAGAGGGCTGTTGTAAATGTGCTCATCGATACTTCACTTTATATGAGAACTTTTTGGGTAGGAAACCGAGAAGAAACCTCATTAAAACCGCCACATACAATTGACAATAAACATATTAAATGTACTCCAAATTCATCCAATTATAATAAATAAAACTTATTATATATTTTACTTTGTTTTGATAAAAGTTGTCTTTTTCCCCTGAAATATTTTTGTTCACAATGAGTAGATGAACAGGAGAGCTGAAAGTCACTCACCTGGTTGGTTTTAGGAGAGTATTTTAATTATCTAGAGGAGTGAATTCTATTTAGCATAATGTTAAATTGGACAATCTGTGAGAACAGTAATTTACAACATGCTGACAGACTGGAAGGCAGAATAAGAAGCCATAAAGATAAGCTACATGAAGTGTATGTAAACAGTTAAGATATGAGAATAATGGGCCACTACAGACAATAGTAATATTTATGACTAACATAACTTACTTAAATACTTCAAGGCTGTTTACATTTGTAGGTGCCCTTGTCTAGAATTTGAAGTGCTAGGGGGTGTTGGTACACAGAATTTAAACTAAGGGGTAAAACTCAAACAAAGATTAAAAGTATTCACCCAATAATTTGCACCTTTCATTGGGATTTACACAGTACTAAGGTTTTGGTGGAAAACTAGCCCACTGGGAAGAATGACTATAATAACCAATATAGATTTTCCAAGACAAACAAGGTACATTAACAAAGTCATGGAAACAGATCAGCTTTCAGTTGCACCTGAACTCTGACAGCACTCTAGAGCAACAGGAAGTTACCTGGCATAATACACAGGCCTGTGCTGTTGGGGAGAACGGACCAAACATGGTCTTCCCTTGGTTATGAATTTACTTATTGTATAAGGACCGATTTATAGGTTTATCAAATTGTTTGCAGTGTTTGTCTAAATTTGCATTTTGCAACTGATGTTGACAAATTTTGTCAATCTAATCATCAATGAAGTATGTCTTATAAAGCAATTTTACTTTATTTTATTTTTCATAAATACACATTTATAATTTAAAAAATCAGCAAAGCAGTGGCAACTGCAAATGTTAGGTTATATCATATAAAGTCTAAAATTATTTGGTCCATTATCATCTTAAGAAGAAGATTGTATTTTAAAAAAAATGGCCTGTTCCAACCTTTTCACTGCATAAAACAAAATGGAAAGGACTTGAAATTAGGCATGTAGGTAAGGGTACATGTATGTAAATACAATCTTCTTCAGAATCTTTGTTACAGAGGTGGTCTTGATATCTTTTGCAAACAAAATCTTGTCTTGGACACAAACATTATATGCATCTAAACCTGTTCCTTTAACTGCTACATGAAAAACCAAACGTGTGATAGTGTTGTAGGATAGCCAGCCTTTTATTCAGTATTTGTTCACTAAACTGAGGTTTTACGGCATATTTCAGATCATTTGGCTAATATAATGGTCTGCCAGCCAAATGGGCGAAGGAAAGATGTCATGGCAGAGCAGCTTTTTGTTGCCTTCTGAGCTGAGCAAACTTCCAACCAATTAATTATTTCATCAAAGAAATACTTCTCTCTGTCATAATAAACGTACAATGTCCCCCAGGTCCATCTTGCTGAATTTGAATGACTGCAGAGATGATGGTAGACTTTTCTTTATTGAAGGCTCAAGGTTAGTTTTAAGGTATTCAACTACATAGTCTCCAACATACGGCCACATCTGATCAATTATCTGAAATAGAAAAAAAAAGTTATGACAATATCACACAGAATTAAGTGATTCGTGTTTTATAATGTGCTAATGTGCTTAAGGGTTCTTCACTTATATGACAGCAGTGTATTCCAACAATAACTGACACTAGTGCAACTCTAAAATGTGAAGTGTTTTGCTACTGTTGGAAAGTTAATCTTCCTCCAATATAAAAACAGGGAAAATACGACCCGCTAAAAAAGGATAAGGCATTATACATGTAAACAAGAGAAATATATTTGCTCACAAGAGGAGGCATGATGAAATAACACAAACCCCCCACCCCTAAAAAAGGGGATTGGCACTATAGTATAAAAAGAGAAACCTATGTTGTTCTCTGAAACAAAATCATCAGGGAGGTTTGAGAAACATATGGACACCCAAAATATTGTAAATTACTATTATAAGAAAATCTGTGACAAAAGTCAAAACAGGGTAACATACACGTTACCCCGACTATGATCTGATGAATTTGGGAGCTCCCACCTCCCCAAATATCTAAGAAACTCCTTCGACTCCGAGCATAGCAAAGCAACACAAGACAAATGTATCTCCCCTAACCCACTGAAGATTATTGTGCATAATTTACTAAATAATAATATGCTTAACATGGTTTAATCAGTGAACCATTAAGTTTAATCCTACATGTACACCTGTAGATTATCATTATGTCACACCATGTTGAAGAGTGTTTTCTAGTGAATCGAGCAAGTCCTCTCTGTGAATAATACATGCATGTGACTGTCATTAAATAATTTTCACGTAGCTGACTCTTTAGTCAATAGTATGACAGCATGGTTTTTTAGAAGCTCTCTATTAAATCTATAACTTGTAGATAGTTTATATAGGGTAATGTTTTTATTGAATAGTGAACAAGTGTGTTTAGCAAACACAGACAGCTTGCTGAAGTAGGCATTCAGTTAAAAACTCCACTAGATTGACTTTCTAGCATTATTAACTCCAAATTTCAATTTAAAAAAAAGCATATATATTTTTTAATTTGTGTGCTATATGAAAGAATTCTGTCAACTTATTAAATGAAAAAAACAAAATTAAATGTGATATTTTAAATCTGTTTACTGATCTGTTAACAAAAAAATCAACAAAAAGTTTAACTGGCCTAAGTAGACCATCTGTCAACAGCAGATGTGAAATATGATGTTTCGAGAGTTTAGATAGCTTCAGAGCTACATGTAATTTGGTGCATACTCAAGCTCATAGTCTTAGCTAAAGACTCATCGGTCCATCAGTCATTTGAGACAGGCAGATTTCTAAAAATGGTTAAAATGACAGGTAGAAATTCTTAAATTTAACATGGAAAAAGATAGGAAAATTCAAATTATGGACAGGCAAAATTTCTCAGAATAGGGATTTCTGACAGGCAGATTTCTAGTCCTAGCTGGCACGGACACTGCTCAAGTTGGTAACTCATGTAAGGTTGATATTTCATATCATTTCTGTCTCTATAAAAGGGACTATTCTTCAATGAATGTTCATGATAATTACCACAAAGACGGTATCTATCTTAAGTACATGTAGTTGCAAGATAAAAAGTATTCTGAAATGATATTGAAGAATATTAATTGAAAAACAATGAATATGATAAAGTCAGATATAATATGGCATGAAAAGTCTACCATACTAGAGTTACCAAAATAAGTTACCAAATTGGCTCTAATCCAATAACAAAAGTACCAGCATATTCAGAACACAAATTTCATAACTTCTCTTCACAGCCTGACTTCTCCGACTCATGTTTTTTTCTGATTACTTCCACTGAACACATTTTGTCAATCAGATCATCAATAAAGTTTGTATTATAAAGCAATTTAGCTTTATTTTTCATATAGGCAAATTTATGTATTTTAAAAATCAGCAAAGCAGCAGCAAATGATAGGTTATCTCACAAAAAATATTAGGACCGATTTTAAGTAATGCCGGAAAAGATTACAACTCAGGCCTGTAGTTGTTAAGTGTTTTCTGGTGCACTGTACTAGCCTTGGTACCAGAATTAGTAACATAAAACGGCAAGAATCAATCACATAACAGACAGGAAATATAGTCCAATACGACAAGTGTTGAATAAATAGTTTTGTTTGCAATGTACATGCACAGACATATAGTAAAGGCGAGAAAACAAAAACCTCTTTGCTAATTAAATAGCTATTCCACCTCACACCCTCTAAAACCCCAAGAAATTCTCAGGTTTTTAGTTCACCTCAAAGAAACAACTAAACCTCTGTTAAGAAAATAAATTTATTTTACTATTTGTTTCCGAAACCAAAAATTTGTAGCTTCTGACAGAATTATTTTGTATGCCCGTTTTAACTCTGATGTCTGCACTAATTTTTTATTAAAAGAGAACAGGTGTGAGCTCAGGTAGTACTGTACCATTCAAAGTAATGGCTAAAGATTCCGGTCATCAATTTGAAACCATGTTAATAGCCTTGGTATAGTCACACAACTATGACAGCTCTTAAAATAAACAGGTTCCTGTTAGTAGCCCAAGGCAGAAAAAGGCAACAAGATGCCAACAACAAACATGGAAATCATCGTACATAAGACTAATCAATACATGAACATGTAGATGTATAATATAAAACTAAAAATAGTATGCTAGCATAAATTTACTAGTTTTGCCTTTTTTTGTGTTTATTCCAGAATGCATATTCCTATCGACGAAATATATACACATTACATAATAGATAGTCTGATTTACATGTTGGTCTATTATCATGGTTTAGTATAGTAAACTATTGCCTATACAATCATGTAGATTGAAATAGATGGGGCTCCACCACTCAGCTGTGACAATGTTTAGTTAATCTGATGTGGAAAGTATAGACAGCACAATGTATGCGACAACCATTCACACCTGACTGAATACACCTGTAATTAACCTGGTCGTTATCAGCAACAGCAGTAACTATTTTGTCTGGATAAATACTTCTTTTATCAAGCTAGATTTTAAACATTCAAATACATTTCCCACTGTCTGATATAATGGATGCTGATAAGATGTTGTATTTGTTTAATTGGGGTTTCACATGGTAGTCGAGGTTATTTGACTAATATGCTCAACCCAACATCAGTTAACTGGGTTAAGCAAATCGGCGTCAAATGACACAAGAAACCAAGATTGTTTGGTTGGGATTAAACTTTGTCCTGAAAACTATTTGTCTCATATATTTATAACCACATGCCATCCTGAATGGGTGAAATAACAAGCCTTGATGCCCCTTGCAGACCCGCCTACCCTGGGTGAAATTTACTTTTAAGAGTAAGAAAATTGAGTCCTTCAGGACAATAGTGGTCTATCTACATATTTCATGATTTAACTTTGAAAGCGTGTAGGTTAAAGGTAAAAAAGCTTTTTTAAAAGAGAAAGCAGAATCAAAACAATCAAATAAATGAAAGAAAAACGTAATATATTGTAAGGTAATTTTCAAATATCATATGCTCTTTAGGTTATTGTTTAAAGCAAAGATCCACTATGTAGTTGGACCACTAATGTCTGAATGACTCAATTATTTTCTAGGAGTTATTTCCTACCATTATGTGTAATTTTTGTGTTACAGTATAGCATTGTATTTTAGTTTCTGTGTATACTCTAATGTCATATGGGTGTATTCAACATAAATTTTGCCTACAAAATACAGCCGGTCTGCACTGGCTACAAGCATTGACGACAGATTGACACCTGATACCCATATTATTTTACGGACATTGTCATCTGTTCAGTTATAGCACATGGAGACTCTTTGTCTGTGAGGTACATTCTATACATGTAGAAGGCAATTATATAAACAAGTATGTGACAGCTCAGAATGGAAAAAGAAAAAAGCCTGTTTGATAGCATGAAAATCAATCGCTACTGTCCCATAAATGTATAAATATCGTTATACAATGACGATCAAAACATTAATTCACATGTGGCAACAAAATAACAAATAACATAGGGGACTGTAACAATATGAAAGTTTATACTTAATCACCGAAAAAAAAGTTATATGGACCTCATCTTCGCTTCGTGTCCTACATTATTTATTTGTTAAACTGAATTTCCAAAAATTCTGTATGACATTTGAATGCTGAGTGAAGGGAAGTAATTAAAAACATTGTTAAAGAAGCCAGAACTCTGGGTTTTATATCTCTAATGTTAAATACCTGCAGTCATGTCTTCAAATATTTTATTTTTGACCTTAGCTTTGATAGGAGAATTAATGTTGCCACAGACTCATGATGTATGTAAAGTTCTAAGTCAATCTTTACATGTATTACCGGTAGAATGAATTTCATTACAATAAAACATATATATGAGTATGAAAGTATACAATATGTAACAGGCCTGTGCTGTAATTTTTTCCGGCATAACCTCAAAATCGGTCCTCTAATATTTTGTGAGGTAACCTAACACTTGCACTTTCCCCTTGTTTTGCTGATTTTTTAAATACATAAATGTGCCTTGGTGAAAAATAATTAGAATTGCTTTAAAACACAAACTTCATTGATTATCGGATGACAAAATTTGTCAAAATCAGTAGCAAAATGCAAATTTAGACGAAGACTGCAAACAAATTGGGAAACCTATAAATAGGTCCTCCTAAATTAAGTTTGCATAACCTTGGGAAAACCCTGTTCTGACCGTTCTCCCCTACAGCACAGGCCTGTGTAAGAACATGGATATATCATGTCTTTGATAGGATAATGAAAATTGGCCAGTGACCAAGTACAATGCCTTTTCAAGTCTTTGATATGAGGGTTATAGAAGTCAATGTGCATTCTAGGAACTACAGAAAAAGTTAAAGCGAGACACCTTGTGATCAAAATGAGACCACCTGTGGCTTGAGTGAGAATCAGATCCCTTGAAATATAGAGACAACCTGAAACTTTAGTTAATTCACTGATGGGGAAAGTTGGGAATCTTTGTTTTATACATGCAGTTAGAATTTTTTTGTTTGTTTGTTTGATTGGCGTTGAAAGTCTCTTTCAAGGGTATTTCACTTGTATGATAACAGATTGTCCACTTCACACTATTCCATGCCTAATTATGGTGGAAAACCGAGAGGAAACCATATCGCGATAGCCAGAGACACATCGAGTAACTCACACATATACCTGATGGTCCACAAATGGACTACATGTCGATCCCGTGAATGGTACATCAAAGTAGGATTAGTATTAAAGTGCTGCACATGCTAACCACTAAGCCACAGGAGTGGACACATGCAGTTAGGAGGACAGACTGATAATTCATTTTAGGATCTTATTAATTCAGGTTTATAGGGGCTTTACAGTTTATATTCCCAGTCATTGCCCACTTCAAAATGATAATGGATTCTAAGAAAAAACATAATATTTGAACCATGTATCTTCAAAATGAAACCAAAATAAAAAAAAAAGAATGTACTCCAAGGTTAAAGCTGCTTTATATGCATGGTTTAACTGTATACCATGTGTACAGCGCTTTGACATATGGCTAATATTTCAAGTGACATCATTACTATATTGGGTTCCAAACTCAATACACCCTGTTCTTTATAATAGTATGTAATTCTATATTCTGTCAATATCACATGTACCTCTTACAGTGTACAATTAAACTGTGTCAGAGGTTTATCATTACTGAGACACATGAGGGCTGAGCTAAGCAGCCAAAAAAGTGAAAATAGCCAACGGCCATATGTGCAAATAACAAAACAAAACTCTGACTATATTATCAACTGATATAATATAAGTTTAAAATAAATCAATAATATCATTATCAATAAACAGAATTTTACCCAAAAATACAAAACTATGACCAATAACAACAGATTGGGAAACTCCGAAAGTGATAAATAAAAAGGCAAGTGTATGGATGATATACATGTATGTCAAAACTGATTTCCCTACACTGTAATAAGTTTTTATTATTATTATCAAAACAAGTGTGTCAAAATCAAAGCAAAATATTGGTTGGACAACCCTCTGAAGCCTTATAGACACACTGTTCTTCATTCGCGAGAGCCCATCTGTTACAATTTCTTAACAGAACACCAACTGATATATAGTCAGAAGAAATAGGGATAGGATCATAGGAACCTGGAAAAAAATGTCTAGAAACTCAAGGAGTGTAATTTAATGGTAATGAAATCTCATTCTACAATACCGTTTTTATTTTGTACATTAATGATAAACTCAATAAATTTTCATTTCAGTTTTTTGAAATCTCTAAAACTAATCAGAACAGACAAAAAATAGAAGCTGATTTATTGAATGGTGTTCAATGCCTTCCTCATGGGTTTCTAACAGCAACACAGCTTAAAAATTAGTAGTTGCACACACATTTTTCTGTAACATTTAATTAATGCCAAAGTATTTGACATGTTTGATGTTATTCAATGGCACTGAAATATCACTTTTATGGGAGAAGGAAATCCTGATATTTTACTTATACACCCACACATAAATAAAACTTTTAGTATAGAGAAACCTAACACTTTGGTGTTAACCAACCTTCAAATATTTTCAGTGATAAAAACTATCAGAGTACTCTATATCTCAGTGCTCACATAGCACTGACGTCTGTTTCTGGGTTTTGTTACAGCAAAAAAACAATATGCCTTATTATATAGTAATCAGGGTATTCTATGTAATAACGGTCATCATCATTTATGTAATGTGTTGAATAAGAATACAAAATACAATAGTTAATGTAAAGGTGTAGTATTAAAGGGTAAGGGTGTATGCAATGAGTGGGAGGAAAGTGAATAGATAACACATGACCTCAATTATACAGTCAGTAAAAGTGAAAGGGTAGCTGGTCAGGATAACTAAACCACACATTCAACTACAGCCCACATCTATTTTTACACCTCCGTACTCCTGGAATGATAACTTACATGTCAATTTGTCACGGACACAAAAAGCCTTCAAATTAAATATCTTGGAGTTAAATAATACAAAACATTTTTATTTATTTATCTGAAATTTAGTATTTTATTTATTCTATAGGAATTAAAGCCACACGATTAAATACAAGACAAGCACAGCTACATGTAGGCATATCATGCAATAAGACAAAGTGTGAAAATTAACAGAATAGATCCACAGCAGGTTGGCTTTTTCTTGCCTATTACATGTACCTCAGAAAGCACCAAGAGGGCAACAAGAATCACCCTTGCCTATGCTTAAATACAGGGTTCTCGACAAAAGAGTGGTGTCCCTTCACAAAATGATGTTGCCTCATTATGTCAAGGTAGGGCATCCTGCCTATACTTTAACATTGCAGGTTGTCGATTTTCAGAAAATTTTAGCTTTGAACTGTTGCTTTTGCAAATAATACTACTCCAAGCTAAGGGAAAACAAAATTTATAAGGTTTTAATAATTGTTTATTTGTTAATTTGCAACATTGCCTATATCACCAATGTAAAAAATCATGGATTGGACCTTTCTTGCGATACTATAAAACAAAAATGTTAATTCGCAAAGGAACATCATTTCTGTTGTCATAATAACAAAACTTGAGACCCCTGTATTAGAAAAAGTATGGTTCCATGTGTGTGAGTAAATTGTTTATATTATTAATAAAACTACAAAA
>JAQQZZ010007306.1:0-11730 GCA_030265115.1 Mopalia vespertina
AAGTTTGAAGTTAATCAGTGAATTTGTTTTCAAGCTAGCGTGTTCACAAACATTTGTGACGGAAGGACGGACGGACGGATGCCGAGTAGCATTTCTAAGTCCCCCACCTACTATAGTAATGGTGGACAAAAAGCAATCTAAAATAATTAATTTGTTTGTCAAACTTTTTTGCATTATCAAGATTATGAAAAGAAGATTTCAGAAAGGAAAAAAAAAAAAGTCAAAATTATAGTCCTGAAACACTATAGTCCATATATTAGGCCCGTGGGACTATTTATAGCATATATATTGATGTCTCTCTCTGGAAATATCTTGTGTATTTGTATATCATTGACGGCGACTGTTTTTATCAAATATTTTTTCCCACTATCGCCTGCATAGAATACTAATTTATGCAGTTTATCATTTTGTAACCATTATTAACTACCATCTAGTCTTTTCAATGTAGACTATGCTAGGGGCCTACACGCAACTTACTTGAAGCGTTGCTGTCTCTAAGTCTTATTCTGTGGTACACATGGTGCTGCTTAGCATACCGGTATTCTAGTAGATTTTTAAAAGTGTATTTCGAAAATACATTTGTATTATTATATGATTTCCTTTCAAGAATTAATGCAGATCATTTTAACACTGTGTGACGTTGATTCACCGGTCATTTGTGTATAATTCATAACTTACTATTGATAATAGCCAATAACCATTCAACATACATTGTACATGTAGACCAAGTTACAATTAATTTACAGGTCGAATGTCTATAGCAGCATTCGGTTTGGTTAATTTTTTGGTTAATTGTTTCTTAAACAACATATATTTTAACTTGCAGTTGTCAGAAATCAGAACTTATTGTCTTATTTTATAGCTATCAAGATACTTATCATCATCTAATAGAGTATTAAATTGAATAAATAGGACGACCAGTGTTTGGGCCATATGGCAATTAGATTTGATTTCAACTAGATGTTCATTTAAAGTGAGAGCGGGGCCAGTTTACTTGTTCAGTGTGATATCATAGATTCAAATTTAACAATTTAAGCAATACCCTTATTAAAAGAACACAAACCCTGGCTCTGAAGCTGAAGAAAGCAGAGAAGATTTAAATCATTTATTCGTTACAAAATATCGCTGATTGAAATGTCAATGCTCTTTTAAACCACAATGTTGGTTGCACACTTGTCTTTAATGCGGCATATTGCAAGTTTATCCACAAATAGAGCCAAATAAAAAAAATTCAGCCATGAATCGAAAACTACTGCCATTTACAGCTCAGAAACTTAATTTCTAAGCTTATTTTACATTTATAGAAGCCCTGTTGTATACTGATTGCTCAACAAAAAGTTTGTTAGTTTAAAGTTTGTAACTGGTGGCCCTTTTTGGAAACGAAATGTCACAAATGTGTAAGCGAATAACTTTAATAAATGAAAGGTTTTATTGTTCAATGTATAATTATACGTTAGATCGATTTTGATTGGCTGGGAGGTCTCCTGTGTATACCTGGACCTATTGGCGAAGTGTTTTTTGTAAATGTAAGAAAATGTACAAAAGAGATGTGATTGTTTATGTCCATAACAACTTTACTGTGTCTAAAATGGAGAGGAGTCCTACCGCAGTTGCTCATTCCACCCAATCAACAGGTGTGAACCCAACAAAGAATGATTACTCTGCCTGCTAAAAGGGTCTTCAGTTACTTCCCTTTACTATCGGCTTTTCAGTTAATGATGTGATGCGGGAGATTTAGTCAGGCTTCACGGCCATGCAAAATGTCATATGGAGTATACTTTACAAAAAAACTTCATAACTTGATAGGTGTATAATATGACTACCGATGAGAAACCGTTCATACATTCTCAGTTTTGAGGCATATCAAACTTTGCTCCACTCTCAGTAATATTAACGTAGAAAATGAAGATCCTGTTTAGCAGGGAATATTAGACAGTATTTGACACAATTGACAAAGTACATTCTGTGTCTATTGTCCAAGTAGGACTCAGGCAGTTATAATTAGTGAAAATTTAGTTTGTGAAAGTTCAGAATAAAGAAGGTTGGAGTGTCTGATATAGCTAGCCATTTTCATCCCTTCGACTGGTGTTTACATATCAAACTTTCTTTTTTACATTTTTACAAATGTGAATTTAGTTATTCGTTTGATTGGGTTCGGAGTAATTTTTATGTTTATTCAACTCATATCACAGTTGCCGGTCCCCATGAACATCACTGACAACAAACAACATAATAGGCAAACCAAAGACGCCACAAACAGACAGGCTATTTGCTTCAAAGCAGGTTACAAAGAATTCAACATTTGAAATAAATCATTTATTTCAACATATCTGAAAACTATTTTTGCAAAACGAAAATAATTTATTTTAATTTTTATATTTTGTTGCGAACAAATCTTTAAAAAAGTGTTTCTCTGCAGAATGCTGGCGTGTATACGACTTTTATACATTATTAAGTCAGGACTTAACAACAAAATTGCAATCAATATCTGACATTTAAATTAAATTTATTTATTTATTCAGTTCAGGACAAATCCAGTACAGTTTAATATCATGTCAAGATTACAAACAAATACATTCATTTCATGATTGATTATTCTGCCATACATGTACACATAAGATCACTTGTTCATTTTATTGGGATTTAATGCCAACTGAAGGTTATTTCACTCATGTGCCTGTGTGGAAGTCCAACTTGTGAAGGAAACCAACCTATCAACGTCACTGGCAACAAACCATTACAAGACGGCACAATCAAAAGACAATACAAATATATTACAAATAAATCCACGTCCTGTTGCCCTTTAGCTCTAAGAGCAGCTGGGCAACAGGAAACTCACACCCAATTGCCCACTTTTAAAGATCGCATGGAATTAATAAATTTTTTGTTTATATCTTTCGAACAGATAACAAAACAAAGATGATCGTTTCGGCATATAGTTGTTGATTACATCTTTTATACTAAACTGGGTATGGTTTTCTTACTGTAAATTATAAGTAATTTCTTACTGTAGGTGATTTCATTTACATAATGGTAAGGAAAGTATTGGTTTAAACAATATCTTATTTCCAGAAACAAGATTTCTCAAAAAGATGTGGTCAATTTTCAGGATGACTGCATTGTTGATCCATAGAATATTGCACTGTGATTCATAACACAAGCATTCAAGTTGATGACAGAATGATTGATTGGTGTTTTATGCTGTGCTTAAGGGTATTCCACTTATATGATGGCAGTGTATTCCAACAATAATTGACACTAGCACAACAAAGATGTGAAGTGAATTTCCTCAAGTGCTAAGTAAATACAGTATTGCTACTCTTCAAGTAAACTGCCCTTAACCAGAGGGTGATGACAGCATGAAAACAAAACATGTTTGTATGGAAACAAGTCAATGAAATCCTTCATACTTATACTACATGATCGTTTGATCGGGGTTTAGATTTGCACCAGTGAACAGTACATCAAAGGAGGATAAGTAGGCCCACACTGACCACTAAACCACACCCTCTTATATTATAGCCTTTATAGGAAGATCACCAACTTGAACTATATATTTTTTAATCTAGAGAAAGAAAATTTTGCTTGTCTCCACCAGGATTCAAACTAGAGTCTCTGGCTATCATGACCAGGCTGTGCTCTAATCGTCTGAGCAGCAGAGGATTCTGGCAGAACAGCCACAATATTTCATCCAGGGAAAGGCTGTGAATCAATCTTCACCAGAACAATTAACAGTTGGACACTGAATTGAGCCCTTTTTTTCCTCAAGAAATTGCGCACTGAAGTGTTTTATTGTAAGAGTTATTCGGATAGTCTGGTAATGGCAATTATATACTTTTTACTAAATATTTTTAAAAGTGTTCTTCTGTCTTGGTATAAGATAGTGATTGCAATACATTGATGGTCTATGTTTCCATGGGGTTACCACGGTGGCTGCATTGGTTGAGGGTTCTGAAGATAAGACATTACTACTGCTGATATAGATAACCTACAACAGAAAAAGACAACAATACAATTCATACACTCAAAAGTGACATTTGTTCATTTGATTGGGGGGTGTTGTGTTGTGTTATGGTAAGTTCACTCATATGATGGCGAACAAGCTCAATAGGTGAAAAAACCTGGCAACAAGCTTAAGCCAGTCAAGAAAATAACAAATCACAATGCGTAAAACAAAGTGATCACAAAATAGATTGGCTTATTGCGGCCCATTAGATCAGAGGTCAACAGGAAGCTCCCTCCCTACCAAAACAAGGCTTTAATAAAATTTTCCATTGAGTGTTTATAGATGATTTCAAAATACTTATTTTCTGAAAATATTAACCAAGGAATGGCTGTCTTCTGAAAGTAGATATGGATGAGAAGCAAGGAGTATCAAGGAGAAGTATTAGAAGTTTATTTACGGTTGTGCTCAAACAACAATTGGCACACACAATGGACCATTTAATAAGACAGGTTTGCTCTGTTGGAAAATATATGTTTCAGTTATGCTAAGTAAAGACTGCAGGATACTTGAAACATACTACATTTTCCAGAAGACTACAAGCAGTTTCTTTGTTTGATTGGACTCTTGGAGTTTAACTTTGTACTGTCACAAGATGAAAAGAGGAGATCAAATTGAGATGATTTTTAAATCTACATGCAAACTTGGGACTTTAAAGAAATACTCACATAAAACTACTAAGCATTTGTTTAGTATCTTCTGATGTCCTTGAGTTGGCAAAGCTGATAAAGGAACAATAGACTGCAGCCCAGGCACACCATTTCAACTGTAAATAAAAGCCAGAATTATGCTTTGATACAATATCAAATTTACGTAAATAACCACCTTCTTCTTATGTTGATTATTTGTGTTTAATGGGAACAACTTCATGGTGCAAACAGACAAATGCGCTATAAAATAGTCCCCTACAAAATGATTGTCATTCCATGTTCATTGTTTGTTTCTGTGTTTGTTTAACGTCATACTCAAGGGTATTTTGTCCACTTCACACTGTTCCTTGCCTAATTTATGGTGGAAAATTGAGAGGAAACCGCGTTAAAACCTCCATGATGGGACAAACAGACTTGATCCCTGAGGACAGTTATGAGTACATCAAAGGACAGTTATGAGTACATCAAAGTATGATTAGTAAGCACACTTGCAACAGTCGAGGCCCTCATGCTGATCTCTAATCCATGATTACAAAGTTAATCCGATATCAACAGCTTATCATTTTTCTTCTTACTGTCCCCAGGAAATTTATTTGTGAGACGGCTTGGTTCATATAAATGTTTTCAGCTATTGACAGTGTTCAGGTTTACATGCACCAACTTACCTTCATCATTAGCCCGCACATACTAAAGACCATACCCAGTAAGTTCATGTAATCAGGTGTAGGGTCTTCAAGTGGTCCACCAGAGGGGTTGGGTTTATATCTGAAACACAGTGTCAATATTATACATAATGTGACCCACAAGAGATACTGATACCCACTGATCTTTGGTTCTCAACATAATGAGCAAAAAGTTCATGAGCTGGGTTACAATTTTAGGGTATTTCGGGGACTGAAGTTACCTGGAAGTACAAAAACATCACTCTCTGTAACTTTTTTAGAAAAGGTAAAAATTAGCCAACAGCATTCTAACAATTTTTCTTCCATGAAAAGGTAGAAACTGCTCATAGCATGGTAAATGTAGAAAGTGCTCATAGCATGGGACATTTACTAAGACCATTGTACGTCAGCTAGTGCAGTATTATATTACATTACATGTATGATCATTGATGTAGTTATAATCCTCTGCAGAATGCAAGTAAATTTGTATCACCCTTGTCATAAAAAAATATGATCATCATTTAAATATCATATGTCCCTGTGTCTATGTTCTAAATGTTAATCACAGCGGCCTTGTAACACACAAGGTATTAAATGCTTAGCTGAATGTGAGTTACACATGGTGCACCAGGGGTGTAGACGTAAATCAAAAGTATATGGTCAGGTGTCAACAATGGACATTTGGCTTAACTTTTAAAGTAACTCGGTGTATCATGTTACAGTTTCCTTATGTTAAAGTTCTAAAACAGGTTGTCCAAAGTATAGGTGGACCCCCCTCTGCCTAAGCCACTGTGGTGTACGTTGCCAGAGCACCTGCTACATGTAGCTCTAATGCCATAATCATGTGTAGTATCAGTTATGGGGGTCATCACAAAATTCCATGGAAGAGAAACCCAAAGATCTGGTCATGTTAATTTCTGCTCTTTTTTTAAATATTTATTTGTGGGTCAATTTTACTCAAAATCCCCCATTACTTCACATTGCTGGATTTACGTCATGGGTGTGTCCCACACTGTCCGAATTTATTTATTGGCAGATTTCAAGTTATGTTATCGCATAGAGTGGATAGAGAGTGGCGTACATCTTGTTTAAGTGACAGGAAGCCTGCAAGGTAGATTGCCGATATACATGGGATATTCTCAAATGATTGAAAAATCTTTATTTTAAGGATCTTATTTATAAGGAAGGTTGTGCACTGCTCACACCAGGTGAGTTTGGGAATGTTTTTACCCCAAGTTTGTGATTGATTGATTGATGTTTTGCGCTGTGCTTAAGGGTATTTCAATTATATGATGGCGGCGTATTCCAACAATAATTGACACTAGCACAACCAACTGAACCAAGTGTTTCAATAATGTTGGAGAGTTCATTTCCCTCCAGTGCCAAGTAAAGACAGAATTGCTACTCTTCAAACAAACTGCCCTTAGCCAGAGGGTCATGCACAAGGAAATCAGTATTGTAATAATGCATCCACAATTCTTAACCCCCAATCTAATGCACAGATATACACCATATATTGTGTAAATAAGAATATGTTAAAGTGTGACACTGGTGGCTGTAGCCCTTATCCAAGTACACGTGTGTTGGATTGTTAGGGATCTATTTGTTCTGGTAATCATTTCTGTATGATAACTTTGTCTGATTGTGGTTATTTGCCTCCTGTAGATAAGTAGGTTAATGTAACCTTCCACCTGGCAATTAACAATGATAAAATACAATACAAGCACAAAACATAAAACATGGTGCTGCAAGATATATTGTGCAAATTAACTGCATCTAGTTGAAGAGGTTACATTAAGGTTGATTGATTGGTGTTTTACACCATGCTTAAAGGTATTTCACTTATATGACGGTGGTGTATTCCAACAATAGCACAACCATGAAATGTGAGGTGTTTTGATAGTGTTGGAAAGTTAATTTTCCTCAAGTGCCAAGAAAAGACAGCATTGCTTCTCTTCAAACAAACTGCCCTTAGCCAGAGGGCGTTGCAATAAGGCAACAGGAAGCGCTAACCACTTGCTTAAAGGAAGAATCTAACTTCATTATTACCAGGGTGATACATGTAAATAGACAAGCTGCCCACTATTTTGTTTACATCCTTAACACTATAAAAAGAATTTAAAAAATACCTGTCTTCTACTTCAGTCATTGGGTTATCTTGTCTAAGATAAGCCATTCTTACTAATGAAGCTCCATTAACAAATGTGTAAGACCATGTCTGGAAAAAAAGAGTAATACATGTATCTGGATGTATAACATTCCTCAATCCAACAAACCTTTCCTCTGCTAGTTTGTGTCATTTACATTATATACTGTGGTGGTGAAGCACACAATTAGGCCTAACTGAAATAATCTAAATCAGTAATGATTGGGTTAGCAGAAATCATTAATGACTTGGTTAGCAGAAATCAGTAATGATTGGGTAAGCTGAAATCAGTAATGATTGGGTTAGCTGAAATCAGTAATGATTGGGTTAGCTGAAATCAGTAATGATTGGGTTATCAGAAATCAGTAATGACTTGGTTAGCAGAAATCAGTAATGATTGGGTTAGCAGAAATCAATAATGATTGAGTTAGCAGAAATCAGCAATGATTTGGTTAGCAGAAATCAGTAATGATTGGGTTAGCAGAAATCAGTAATGATTTGGTTAGCAGAAATCAGTAATGATTGGGTTAGCAGAAATCAGTAATGATTGGGTTAGCATAAATCAGTAATGATTGGGTTTAGCAGAAATCAGTAATGATTGGGTTAGCAGAAATCAGTAATGATTGGGTTAGCAGAAATCAGTAATGATTGGGTTAGCAGAAATCAGTAATGATTGCATTAGCATAAATCAGTAATGATTGGGTTAGCATAAATCAGTAATGATTGGGTTAGCAGAAATCAGTAATGATTGGGTTAGAAAAAATCAGAATCAGTTTGATTTTATTAGCAGATATCAAAACTGGTTGGACTAGCAGAAATTAGAATGGGTTTCATTAGGAAAAATTGAAAATGGTAGACTAGTTATAATCAAATTGGGGAATTAAAATCAAAGAAACTAATAACTTGTTTTTATTTGATTACTATATTGTTGGATATACTACTTACAGGCGGTCTGTTGTCTATAAAATGAATGGCATCACTTTTCAGCTGTGAAACAGGGTATTTGGCAGGCATGGCAAAGCTCTCAGGAATGCTGTGAAATAAACAATATAATTAACATCCAAATATAGGCATATTTCACTTTTGTGTGTTTGATTGGGTTTTAAGTCGTAGTTAAGGTATTTCATATGACCCAGATCTGCCTACCCTAGAAGAAATTTATGTGTAAAAAGTGTGTTCTTTCTGTGTATTTTCTCACCATTTTTTGTATTTGTGTGTTACAGCATAGCACAGAATATTATTTTTTTTTGTATGTATTTTGATGGCCTAATGGTGTATTTAACATAAATTATGTGTACAAACTACTCCAGAATACACTGGGTGGGCAAGTCTGCATCACCACACATCAGCCCAATGTTCTCTACTCCATTTTGAAAACTCAAAATCAAGCGAATAGAATTAACAATAGCGAATAGATATGGCATAAATATCCATAAGTATCACCAAACAACCAACCAATGGGTGAAGGAAACTGTTACCACCTTCGACGCACTGTCAACAAACACAGATCACAGAGGACGAGACGCTATACAAAGACTTCACAAAACAGACTGGCTTTGTGTTGTGTTTGTTTGTTTCATTTGGGGTCTAACATGTACGGTAGGCGATTTTACTAAAGTGACTTCTCAATCCAATCGGTGAAGGAAAACACTGTCGACGCCACTGGCAAAATCAGAGCTGGCAAAACAAGGCGCGAACCGATGATGCAGGAACCAATCAATGTATTCTTACATTACCGAGGTCCCTCCCAACCACCCACTTAGCCTGAAAGTAATTACATGAATTACTACATACCAGTCAGACAAGTTAAATCTCTCGTTGACCTGTGTGACCTCCCATCCTTTAATCCCTCCTAATCTATTCAGTTCCCATTTCCAGTCTGAAGGTTTCTGATATAAGTGATTTCTCCCGTCTTTGTCTGAAAATAAAATAGAAACAAAATGCAATAATCTTTGATGTTATGCCACAATTAAGGAAATCTCACTATTATAATTTTTTTCATATCTCTCTACTCTGCAAAGCATTTCAATCCCCACCTTTCACAGCCTCGTAAACCATTGTATTTGTGGAAAAATATATGAATATACATGTTTAACCCCCCTTCCCCACACACACAATTATTTCTATACAGAAACAGTGTTCACCACATATTTTGGTGTTGCTCCTTATCCAACTGAGTGCTTACAATAACCTCTCTTTTGAATACGATCTGTATATACAGCTCCATTTGAGAAACAAATTTACCAGATACAAATTCACACCTAAAACATTGATTGGCAGTTACCTTCAAAAGTTGAGTTTCTTCCATATTCTAGAGCAAACAATAAAGGAGGTCTGTTTGGAAAACCAAATGCGGTTAAAGCATTGAGAATCTGAAGACAAAAAACAGTCAGCAATTACCATGAAATAGAGTAAGACAGATTTAACTAAATAAATATTGAAACGTTTTCTTCAACAGATTTATGCATTGTAAAGGTACATGTATTAACAAATTATTTAAAATTATTTAACCTTGTGTTTAGATCTGTAATCTAAATGAACATCCTGCTACTTTAGAAATATTGCCATAACCCTTTCATAACAAACTGCCCTCCACCCACCAATAGCAATGACAAAAAAACAATGAAAAACAATGTGTGAAGTTCTACCTTTTTATCTTGTTCAATTGGAGTAGACTTGAACCAAAATCTGTGTAATCTAAAATTCTGAAAGAGGCAAAAATCATTAATGACATGATGATTGAAACAATATATAGTGTCTGTATTTCCGTTATTTTGGGATAACACTTTCTTAGTTTGAACTGGATCCAGTTCAGAAAATTTTGCAGGTTGAAACCCGTCCAGAAATCAAACCCACGACCCTCAGAGTTAGGCACAGAACCGCCAGCAGTATTCAATATTCAGTCTGTAAGTTAAGTTATGTACCTTCAACAAACATAAATCTATGAGATTTATCAATTTAAGACCCAGGTACAATCAGCAGTTGCTCTTCTTTGTTTTCTAGAAAGAAACTCAATATTATATAGCCAAGTCAAAAATTCATTGACCCTGGGTCAGTGCAAGTTTGACCCCGGGTGCGGTATTACACCTGTTAACTTCAACAAAACTATTTTTGTAGGCCTTGACTTCTGTTACATGGTCTTTTGTTAATCGCTATATTTTTAAATGTTGGTTTGCATTTAGTAAGGTAAATTGGATTAATTTGAACAGTTATATCTTCTAAAAGCTAGTTGGCCTCACTGGATCAAAATAATAATATATTTAAATTTCATTCCAATTTGCTAAAACAGGTGGGAACAACTCTCTAAAAGTAAAAGAGCTGATTTCTAATGATTCTGGTTTGTCCAGATTTGTTTGTTTGTTTGATTGGGGTTTAACGTCGTACTAAAGGGCACTTATATGACAACGTGCCAGCCCAATGGGTGACGGAAACCACCCTCAACAACAGAACGCAATACAGACACCACAAACAGATTGGCTTCCTGTTCCCCTTTAGCTCTGAGAGCACCAGGGCAACATGAAACTCCCTCCAACCACCCGCCAAACAAATACAAGACAAATACAGGACAAAATACAATATCATTTAGTCATTATAAAGAGATTAGCTTCCTGTTATCTCTGGGACCACAAGAGCAGCAAGAAGCTCCCTCCCAACATCCTGTCCATGACAGCCAAGCGTGTTAAAAAAAATCCTCCTTGATGCAACTGGCATCAAATAAGGCAGGACAAAAAAACAGTGATCATAAAGAGATTGGTTTCCTGTTGCCCCATAGCTCTGGGAGCACAAGAGCTACAGGAAGCTCCCTCCCAACCACAACTGTGAACAGTTTTGCTGTGTTAAACAACTATTCACCCCAGCACTAATTGAAGAGGAAATGAATATGCTTGAACAAGGAACAGTAACTACTGCACTTATACTTAATCTTCCTCCCATGTTATACAGACACAACGTGGATACGATAGGGATATACTGCTCTTAACCAGAAGGCTATATTGGTCATACAGACTATTATCTGAAACTGTTAAAAGCCAACATAATTGTTGACTCTATGCATATCATAACTTCCATAGAAAAAATGCCATAGAAAAACCCCTTACTTTCAGCTTTGTGATTATTTCCAGAAGATAATGGTTTGTCTAAATCCAATGAACCTGGAATTATAGAAAGTAAAATAAATAAGCATTTAAAAAATAAATTGTAGGTACGATAATACCTCCTCTTACAATTGTTCTATATTCATTTCTGAACTAACGTGAGACAGCGAGCCCC
>JAQQZZ010007317.1:0-11730 GCA_030265115.1 Mopalia vespertina
ATACGTCTCCGCATACGGACCCGTACCGATCGCCACCTGGTCCGATCGAAATCAGCCGTGTCTGAAACCGTATCCGCTTGCGCATCCGTATAAGTGGAAACACTCGCTATATTAACAGTTTGTGCGATTTGCTCCGTATCCGCGTCCGTACCAATGGAAACGTGGCTTTAGCTTCAAAAGCCCCCTCCCAAACCTCCGCACATTATGTTTGATTGTATGTTTGTTTGATTGGGGTTTAACGTCGTACTCATGGGTATTTCACTTATATGACGACGGATTGTTCACCTCACACTGTTCCTTGCCTAATTACGGTGGAAAACCAGGAGGAAATCTCGTAAAAACCACTCCTGCGATTGACGGAGCCACATTGTGTTTCCTCATATACCGGATGGTCGACAGACGTTCTCCATCCCGTGAACGGTAAATTGGATTACAGTAAGCGCATGCGCTACTACTAAGCTACGATCGCGGGCCATTATGTTTGGAGCTAAACTTATAGAAACTGGAATCACTACACACAACGCGGACTAGATCCAGGTACCGTCATTATATAGCACATGCTATCAACGTAGGTCAGCCATGATCTCCTTTAATGACTCCAGCATGTGTCCATTTTCGTCGAAAAAACATGATAAAGCAGGTGTTTTCGAACGGGAAAAAACGTTCAGCAGAAGGTTGCTCGTAAAAGAGTCTATTAGGCAACTTTCACCTTCTTACGTTGTCTATAGACGGTATTATCCACTAAATCTGGTCGAATGGATAACTTTGACATTCGGTCATCTTGACCAATCTGCCCAACCAACAGACTGAAATGGGTCACGTGACGTGGTTTTCCCCTTTTCCTATACAATCATGGCGGACAGGATATAGCTGTATCGTCAATAAAGCGTTAGACTGCATTGACGATACCTGGATCTAAATTAACGCGGAATAGGTTTTTCACCTGCAATGAAAAACATTGTACCAAATGCATTTATGCAATGTATTAAATTCATCAAGACATCGGTGAACTTTCACGTGATTGTATTAGACTCTACATTTCAAGAAAATAGATTCAATAGTTTTACAGCATTATTATACCATTCAAACTGAACTAAAAACAGGTCCGTATAACGATCAGCTGTTTGATTATGGTTTTAGCGTTTTTTAGGTTATTATATTTTCATTTGCCGGCCTGCCAACTCAACGGATATGTCCGTCCGTCCGGTTAAGTATTTATCGAGAACTATAGAATTCACGTTTTGTCTTAGGACGGACATGCCACCCAACAAAGGCAAAACATGAAAATGAGAAGAGGCAATACAAAATCAGCATAAACAGATCGGTCCGTATAAAGAAAAAGATTGATAACCCAAAACATGGTTGAATTTGTCAAAATATATTTCAAGGGATTTTGAAAAATGGTAAGGAGTTCGTTACATACAGGCAAGAGATATAAATTGTGCGCAAAGAAATAACTATTAAACAATATTTATACAACTTTTTCAAATATATATATATATAAACTCTGAAAACTTATTATGGCAAGTGAAAAGTTATGTGTGCATGACCATATATAATGTGAAATCCAAGTTAAATTCAACATAATTAGTTATTTTTCCTTAGACTTTACAAAATCGTTTACATATGAAAGAAAATAGACTGAAATATTACAAGAAAATTTTGTGGAATATATTATTTAAAGGCCACAAATGTGTGTTCACAACCATACAATTAATAAAAGATGTGAAATTTGAAAACTTTCCCCTCCATAAATCCTCAAACCGTGGACATAACTCCAAGCTTATCCATAAATTTGAATGTAATAAAAATTAAATACCAAAATTGAATTATACATGTATGACTAAATTTCTCATGGAACCAACATTTCCAAATAACATAACCTCTCACAGAGAACTGTGGTTCATTTTTTTCAAACCAATTCCTCCGCATAAAATGTTACCGCCCATTCAGGCTTTACTAACATGAACCAAACGACCCTTTCGCTAAACAGTTTCAACTCTTGCAATCGCTTTCTAGTTAACTTTACAACATATTTTTTTTTTTAATTATTCTTTTCAATCCATTAACTTATTTGACAAGCAATAATGTAAAGAACGGTAATATCGTCTTCTTTTTGGCACATCAAGCAACTTTCCAACCTCGCCATGAAACACGAAACGGCGGAATTCCAACACTGTCTAAATCCGACTGGGTCATACCGGAAGTGATGATACGGTTGACGAACCGTCATGGGGACGTCAACAACTCTCTTAGCTCCAAACAACTGTTGAGCTTTCCAAGGCTTTCAACCTTAAATCTGGCGTCGTAAACATCAGAAGCATTAGTTGGCTTCGTTTTTGAAAGACATCGACAAGGCGTCGGTTGATTGGTTTTCCAAATTTTTCTCCAGGGTGTCACTTCAGATTGGGGAGAGAAGCGGACTAGAGAAGAATGGTGACGTTGGGGAGAGTAAGGGCGACACCATCGAGCCGGCAGACAGCGCCCAGAGGTAGCCCTCCTCGGTTGCTGGGCCCGCGGAACACCAAAAACCTGCCGTGTTTGAGGATAATCGGCAAGGTGACAACAACGGTCGTACAGGGGATGGTGTTGCTGAACTTTCTGGGATTTCTAATTTACGTTCAAAATTCTGTAATTGTCTCATGAAGCTCAGGTTCGGAGAAATGACACCTCTTTGTTTCTGAACTCGATCAAAGGCCTCGTCCATCGGGCATTTCCGTTTGTACATGATGTATGCCACACATATGGTTGCTGATCTACTTATGCCAGCTTGACAATGAACCAATACTTTACCTCCTTTTTCTCTCTGCGTGTCTGCAAATATAGAAAAAAAATCCCAATGTAAACCTAACGTGACTTAGCAGTGTCTGTACATTGTGGAAATCGGGAAGAAACCTAGCAAATTATTATAACGCAATCACCGCTTCATTTGATAATGGTGGACAGTCCGCTCAAGGTATGTGGAATATATTTCGTTGATTTAGGTCTGGATGGAGTTTATATGATTCTAGTACTACATTATCATAACATAAGGGATTTGCTTTATGAACACATTACTATTGAAAAACTGTTTGATATTCATAACTAATACATTGGGGCTAGAGGCCCGTAACCATGTCAATGGAATCCAGCTGTATAGGAATTCATCGTTTCTACGGCCTAAGGCGATTGATGGCGTTATTTAAACAGTTTTTTCTGAATGAACCATTGATGTTCCCCCCCTTGGGCTTCTCCAGCATGTTCAGTGCCTACAGATAATGAAACGTAAACACAGTATTTCCGTTACTAGCCGTTATTTGAATAGCGCTTATCAATGGTACGAGGAATATATAGTGAATAGAATGGCCCGCTTCATGCTTGCCAACCGGAGAGTGGAAAAATCAATTAATAGCTTTCAGCGAGGTCTGTGTTAACGAACGCCAAGACGAGCGCTGTGGATGGCAAGCCACCAGCTCCTTCTATAATGTATGACATTGGCAGTGGAGCAGACGCGCTTCTACGCAGTTCGTATGATGGCATTAAGCCGTTCTGGAAATCATTATAGGCCTACCTATAGTAACACACGATTGGCAAGAACTAAACACACATAGAATTTAGGTTAACCATTCTTTTTTTTCCTTTGCTTAATTAACCTTCATTTTTGTGGTCATTGTATTTTCCAGCTCATTCGCCAGATTTAAATAATAACGACATTTTAACGATAATATCTACGGCCATTTGTTCAATGGGATTGTGCAAATTAATATTAATAAAAAGCCTTACAGACCTATTTTCAAATAAATACAATTGAAATATCGCAATGATATCACGGAAGACAAACATCTGTGGAAATCCGTGAAAGCATACACTGTGAATCTCTCCACTTATATATATATATATATATTTATTCAAAATATATATATAACCCAAAGGTCCCCGGTTCGAATCCCGGTGGAGGCAAGCCAATTTTTCTCTCTTCATTTTATTCAAAATATATATATTAAATAAATGAAGAGAGAAACATTTGCTTGCCTCCACCGGGTATTTCACTAACAGGAGGACTCCCACATCAATGTTATATGTTGCTGAGCTAAGATACTCATGTATTCTTCAACTTCTCGGCCAGGGATTCACTCCAACAATAATTAGCCACACAAAAACTACGGTGAAATGGGATTAATTTAGTGGTGTTTAGCGCCGTATAACATCAGTGTATCACACTGTAATTGATACACTATACTATAAAATGTGCAGTGTTTAGTTCGGTTGGAAAATTATTAGAGATATTTGAGATATACTGCCCTTAGTCAGAAGTCCATTAACTTTGGTATTATAAACGTTTATAACGCTAGTTTGGAGAACATAGAGAGGCTTAAGGGTCATCATTACTGAGAGGAAACCTACCAATAAAGGTGATAGTATCGTTGAACCATGGCGTTAAGTCCGAATCTGTCTGGTCTTCTACAGGGATTCTCTGATACACAAAGTCTTCCGGGAAACGATTTTCGCATGTTTTAGACACGTTAACGATGGCAGTCACTCCAAGCTTCTTCAAAACATCTTTTTGTTCAGCATGGCGGAAATCCCCCAAGTACAGGTATGGCAATACTTCAGCCGGGCCACCCTCTTCAACCTAAAATATGAGTAAGTATTTATACTATACGACAGTATACGTCTATGCAGTTGTAGGATACGGTGAATACATTTCTTGTTTATAATGGTCTTCTATGCATTTTTTATGTAATTTACTTTTTAAATTTATTTCACAAAAAGGAAAACTGTCCAGAAACAAAATCAACTGTACACTTACATAGTGTTTTTTAATGAATTGAAAAACCGTATAATGGGCTCCTCGTGATTTTAAATTGATCAATTAGCACATAATTCCTATCAATTCTGATAAAACTCCTCTGGCCATATTCAATTCCCATTTGTGAATGGGTTATCTCAATCACAGGTGTATAAAATGAACAGGTGACGTCAATAAGTGGGCTAGGAATGGTGGACAGGTGTTTCTTTCAGACTGTTACATACCCAGAGATATGGAATTGGTTCAATTTGACATATCTGCCTTCAATGTCTAAAGCGGTAATATATACCTTCCGTGTGTACCATATATGTAGCGAAACGTTGTCCGATTAACAAATAAAAATAAACACAAGCCTTATGTTTATACCTGGACAGAAAGTATCGCCTACGTAATCGTATTAACACAAACATATCCCTTCATGGAGGAACTCGAGGAAGTATGCCAGTAGTAAAATAAGAAATAATTTTTTTTCCTAAACCTGCTAATGTAAAATGAATCCAGTTTAATATACTGTCAGCTTGTGTGACTTGTATGGAATTATCGCTTAGCAGATATATTATTTCAGTGACAATATGCATGGTTTTGTCGGGTAAAAGTGATAGATAATTGTCTACACTCCAATATGGCCTACTGTATAATCAATTGCCGTTCTCGAGAAAGTGAGTATGCATAAATCGTTGTCGTTATTCTTAAAGATAAACAGAAACCCACAGTCATTTACCGGATAAACAGAAACCCACAGTCATTTACCTGTTTTGCATATTTTTCATCTTTTGATATCCTCACGGTGTTTTCTAGGTTGTCGCATAGCGCGGACTGCGATACACACATCTCAGGGTGAAGCTCCTGGAACCTCGTAAATCCACCTAGAAAAAAATAAATAAATAAAGAATAAAATTTTCTGTCACAAGAATTCATTCAAAATGTTCATTCGATAGGTGTTGGCGTGCAGCGGATGGGTGTTTAGCGTGCAGCGCATGGGTGTTTAGCGTGCATGTCGAATTTACATTGGCTTTTCCAATGCTAACACGCGTTGGAAATATAAACCCAGCATTCTCCACAATCAATCCGAGGTAGACACCTGTTAGTTCGCTTGAATTGAATGAAATGAAATGAAATACGGGCTTGATGGGCTAATTCAGGTAAGCTTGGAATACATCGACATTTCGGGTCACCAAAAGGGTTTGTTTGAAGGTAATTGTGAGGAGGTACCGGGCAGACAACCGTAACGTCACTCGCACCGACACAACGCTTGTTTGATTGATTGGGGATTTACGCCATACTGGACTCAATTGATTTGCGGGCCACCGACCGAGAAGAAAATTAATCTGGACGTCAACGATTACAAACGATTATAAAGTACAATACAAGCCATGCCTGCAAACCACGGGGCGATCAAACAGGGTACAAATGTAAGGTGTTATAAGACACGACATCGAATCTTCTTCGTACGGACCCTTAGCTTGAAGATACTACGATAAGGAGACAACTAATCAGTAATCACATTTTGGGGTTCAATGAGAGAACATCATGGATATCTATTATCTAACAGTTAATATCGACATGTGAAAACCTGCGAGGAAGTTTAAAAAAAAAAAAAATGCAAAAGCAACCAAAAAGGAAGTCCAGGCGTTTTATTGTAACTTTATTGTATGTATAAACTGTTGTGACCGTTGGCGGTTGCTGGGAACGGAAATGAGACAGGAGGGCAAAAAATAGAGCTCTAGGGACGTTTTGGGGCACACCGTTTACAACTACTGTGCTTTCCCAGTGAGCCGGCCCAACAACAAATTCCACAGGAAGATTGGTAGGTATGCAGAGTAAAGGTCTCGCCTGAATTCGCCCAGCTGGCGTATCCGGACACCCGCCGCCCCGTCTTCATTACTAGGGAAATCAACGGCACACACCATCAAGCACAGAATATGTCCAACATGTGGCCTACTCGCGCTGTGTTCACAATACAAAAACACTAACTAATTTAGTGCATTTTGTCATTCGCTTAACTTGTATGAAGTGTATTTTTCATCACTTATTTAATTGATGTGATCACGGCTGTGCAAAATTTATTGATGGAAAAGCAAACCTATGATACATTGTAGGTCTATATTTATAAAGTGTACCCAAACATACCCGACAGTTTATGTGTACGCCATATGAGACGTAAACAAGATTTGAATTGATCCATGTATTATAGGACAGTATGCCATACTAAAATTGGCTAACAATTGATCGACTTGGGTTCATTTCGTACATGAAATTAATTCTTTAAAAAAAAAAAGAAAAAAAAGAGACCCATATATTTTTAAAAATTTTAACCAGTTTTCTGAGCGTAGCAATTTCCAAATGCTCCGTTATATAAGCTTAAGTTAGTTAATATAGTTCGTATCCACATTCACTTATACACAGGAATAGTTTATAAAAATATATTGGAGACAGTAACTAGCTTTATATAAATATCCCGGTGGAGGCAAGCAAAATTTTCTCTCTTCATTTATTCAAAGTATATATAGCTAAAAAAATATTTATGCTTTTTTTACCATTAGTACATATTGGTTTTACAAGCTATAATTATAGATATTAATCATCCGAACATATAGAGTCTTACATAAATATCTCTATTCGTATATACTATATAGTTAGCATGTGTTTATCTGTAATGCTCACCACCTACACTTTATTGCTGTCTATAGTTTTTCACTTTCTGTGACAGATAACTTATAGCGTATCCATCACGAGGTTAAATTGGTCTGCGGGGAATAACATTTCCTGAAATCCCCTCCCATTAAACGACTGACATCAAATGTCAGTCACTGGGAGTACGTCAGTTGTAATACAATATGGCGTAGGCTAAACAGTCAACAGTACTATTTAACATTCTTTTGTAAAGGCAAAACTTAATGACTGCCTACGAGTCTATTGGACTCGCAATGTCTTCAATATTTAGGCTCGCCGTACAGCAAATGTCTATCAGAGATTCAGAACTAAATAGCAAGTACCCCGGACAACTCGCGATACCGGTAATGATTCATTACGAAGCTTGTTTCTACGACACTGCACTAGATAGAACTGTTTATTCCATTATTTGACATAATATAGAGATAGCTTGAGTTACCTTCAAAAGGTATATATGATCCAGAGGTTTTACACTGTATATTAAAATAAACAATTCAACGAGATACGTATTCGCATCTAGTTAACACAGGGAATTCTATTTGCTTGTATTCAATTTAAATACCTATTCCTAACTTATGTATGGTTTGTTTTCATAATTCAACCAAACAGATTAGAATTATTGTTTAATTCTTATATTATTTAATGTCGGGGTTCGCCGTCTGTTTATTTATATATTTTATTAAAAAATTTTTTAAAAAAATCTGATTCACTCGGACTACTAATCCTAAAAGTCTGTACTTTTGTTAAGAGCACTGTTTTTTTTTACCGGACAACTAGCATCTATACAACTCTGATGGAATATGCACAAAAATATATAAATATTATTTCATCAAGCAGTTATGCTTTACAGAAATATACATGCATCATGCATGCATAATTATTCTGCTTAAAAGTCGGATATTTTATAGATTTATGTTGGTAAGGGGATTATAATTATACTAGTAGATAGTATGATATAGATTGTTCGTATATAGTCAATATAGCATACGCTATATAATGACGCTACCTGGATCTAGTTTATGTAGGCTTAGATGCGAATTCGTATCCAATAAACTATACAGTATACAGATATCTGACATCATGTGCAATGATAAAAATATGTGCACCGAGGCTATACCTTAGATAAACAAATTAATAGATATATATATTTCTAAAAAGTTATCACACTTGCACAGGGATGTCGATTTATTAAAATCGATCGATGAATCATCTCCTGTTCTAAATACATATAAATAAAAAATATCATGCAAATTGCACCAACCTTGCAAAAATCTCAATTTCTCTCCAGTAGTGTGGCATAATAAACTTCGTAAGACAATCTTTAGACTTGATTGTTTTGATGAGGTCATCAGATCATCCGAGTCCTCGTCGTAAACTACAATACGGTCATAATATCCGGATGTGACAAGGTTGCGTTTTTCTTCGGTCGGCAACAAAACGGACAAGGCGACCAAGCCTCGAGACCTCCGCTTGACGATCGGTGGAATCATACTGTTATTCGCCATTAAAATATGAAGATTGTTGAACACGAGAAAAGGTCGGCAATCCAAAATAAGAATATTCTTATGTACATCATCAGTTCCCGAATACGGCTGAATTTGGTGGTAAAATTCACTCGGAAAAATTGGATCGACGGCTACATGATCAGTGGATATGATGGTTGGAGTAGAGGTCATCACGCCTTCCATGTTGAATCGGCTTTCTTGCTCGGCTTGCCACTGTCGCTGCATGAGAGATTTAGCTTTCTGTTATCGCGGAAAAGAGGCTCTGAATCTGCAGAATTTTACAGAAGTCCCATTCCTAGCACTAAAGAGTAAACATAACAGATTAATGAAATACTACTCTCCCAAAAGGAATGTCACAACAAATGTGCGTGCTGGCATAAATTTCGCTGAGCCGTGAGAACGTCACTGTTGAATGAATGCTAATAGTTTACTATGTAGAGACCGAGTCCTTTATGAATGAAACTCAACTTCAGCCGGCTTACCGTTGCACGCGCTAGTTGCCTGCGGCTTTAAATATAGTTCTTGCTAAAAAGGGAAACTTATCCACTACCATGTCACACGGAATGCATACAAAATAATTTTTCGTAAACTCTTATAGTATGCTATCTTTACAACAGCTACAATATCATATAAAATGTCAGACACAAATCTTAACCTATTTATGAGTGGACCGTCTCACGTGGAATCCTTGCGCAGCAGATGTTTTGTTTACTTCTTAGCTGTTGATGGAAGGCTCCCATTCATAATGTATTTGGTCAGACGAGCGGCGTAGAAATGAGCGACATGTGGTCTTTATTAGTTTGTTTGTTTAAATTCCTCGATGGCCTTGTTTCAGGTTACAGTCTGGGATATACTTGTGACAACAAACCGTCTGTTGAACAGGAAAACAAAACATCCGGCGTCCAGCAAAGCTTGGACATAGAGTTTGCACCGGAAAGATGCTCATGGGGCTGTCTTTATACCAATCTACTCCCTGTTGTGAGGAAAACATCCCCATACCCACAAGTTCTTAACACCATAAACCTATTACACTAATACTGTCAAGAGTATTTACATTGAACAAAGGTCTAATAAATAAATAATAAATAAATAAATGGATGAAAAAATAAATGAATGAATGAATGAATGAATGAATGAATGAATGAATGAATGAATGAACGAACGAATTAAAGAATGAATGAATGTATAAGTAAATAAATGAATGTCCATCAGACCATCATCCGATGTAATTAGACAAGCAACAGCAAGGTAACTCTATATGTATGGGTCTAATGGCCTATACCGTATAAATATCACCATGTAACGGCTCAGATTGATTAATCATAATTTTTTCCTGTATGTTTTCGAAATAGTTCTGCTCCATTAAAAATCTTCCTAGTGGTTTTAACAATTCAGAATTACTTGGGTGCAAATGTATACGCTATTATACATGTACCATGGCATTCTGATTTTACATGCGCATTTCTCCACAATGTTTAATTTTCCCCACTCGCTACTTCAGTTTAATCTGAGATAAAAATTAATGTTCTCCTTTTTTTTTTAGAAAATTTAACATTAAAGTTACGACGAGCCATCAAGCAGGACACCAAATAACCCTGATTCCGTTTGCTGTTTGTCAGTAGGCGTATAGTGACTTCAAATCTTATTTACGACTTTACATGTGTGGTTCGCCATCTATATATAGTAACTTAATTTGAAATGAATTGGTCATATACGACAACTCTATTCATACTTCTTTTTAAATTAGATGGCAAAAAAATGAGGATTAACTTAGAATCCCACTTTTTGTGGTAAACAGACCTTAATTACACAAAAAATGTTCAGTCGATACAAGCGAAATGTTTTCTCGGCTCACCCACTAGAAATGTTCAGTCGATACAAGCGAGTTGTTTTCTCGGCTCACCCACTAGAAATGTTCAGTCGATACAAGCGAATTGTTTTCTCGGCTCACCCACTAGAAATGTTCAGTCGATACAAGCGAATCGTTTTCTCGGCTCATCCACTAGAAATGTTCAGTAGATACAAGCGAATCGTTTTCTCGGCTCACCCACTTGAAATGTTCAGTCGATACAAGCGAATAGTTTTCTCGGCTCACCCACTTCCGGCCGAGATTTTTGGAATACAAATTTGAGATAAATCTGTTTCCGACAAAAATATAGCCTTAAAATGTGCAAAATCTATAAGGCTTAACAAGTGACGATATTTAAATATATATTTATGTAAGCCGGATGCATGTGGTCATTCTTGTTTTATAGTTTTCGTCTCCAAAACAAACGAATTTTAATTATACTAACTACATTATCCGCTTTCCGGATGCATGCCATTTCATTCCCAATGGATTCCTGTCTGTTTACTCTAACGTCAAACATATATGAGAAGAGATTTACTCTAGGATTTGAGTTTAACTAAATACTTTGAGTCTGGAATAACATACCCTATGCCACAAACATCCTGAATCCGCCATACGTTTCCCTTGCATAGTGATTGAAAATTTTAAAAACCCAGGGAAATCAGACACTCATGTGGCACTCAGAGCAGATCGGATATATCGGCTCCACACACGAAACCCGCTGCCAAAATTGGATATATCTGATACCCATAGACCATATCGGAAATATCTGATACCCATAGACCAGATCGGAAGTATCTGATACCCATAGACCAGATCGGAAATATCTGATACCCATAGACTAGATCGGAAATATCTGATACCCATAGACCAGATCGGATATATCTGATAGCCATAGATCAGATCGGAAATAT